>CAOKZL010002750.1:0-162136 GCA_948472985.1 Iguana delicatissima | reverse complement strand
GCCACCCCAAGACTTGGACCACCACAAGCTGGTAGAGATGGAGGAGGTGTTCACCAGCTGGCGCTTCCTCTGCCCCAGGTGCCAGGAGGAAGGCAGCTGAAAACTACATTCAATGGCCAGGGCAAGCAATTGCTGCATTTCTTCCCCCAGCTTGCCAGGTTCATGGTGGAGTGGGTGCACATTTTCCTATCTGAAGAGTCAAAGGTATGATGTGTGGCAGCACAGCTGGAGGGAGTATGCAACTGGTTAGTGGGGTTATATGATGCAGGAGCACCAGAACTAAGCAATTTCCACTTGTTCATGAATTACCTCTGAGCCCGTTTTGAGGATCCATTCCATCAAGCCTAAGCTCAGGCCCGCCTCATACCATCGAAACAAGGGAACTGATTGACAGCTGAATACACTGGGGAGTTTCAATGGCTGGCCTCACAGGTATCTGAGTGGTTGGGAGCCACTAAGATCCAATATTTCTAAGAGGGCCTGAAGCCAGAGATCCTTGAGGGAACTGCTGTGCGAGACAACCCAAAGACCCTGGTGGGCTGGATGCTGCTGGCCAGTAAAGTGGAGATACTGTGAAGCTGGTCAAAACTGCCTGTTAGAAGCAGAGCCCACCAGCCAAAACTAAAACCAAGGGCAGAGGCAGCAAGGATGTTTACTGGGAGCCAGGCAGTGAATGAGAGAGACACAAATGTACCAAGGCCTTTGGCCATGAAAGACATCAGATCACCACCTGCTCTGAGACTCCCAAGGTTGCTGGGGACAAAGGGAAGAAACCCAAAAAGAAAAAAACAAGCCTGTTTAGACCACAAGTGGTCCCCAGACAAGAAAGCAACACACATAATTCCATGTTCAGATACAAGGAGCAGAGGAACCTTGCTACTGTCTCTACACAAGCTCTAGACTCTCTGCTTAATGGGTGGTTTGGACTGCAGAACAGAAGAGAAGAGATATGAAAGGAAAACTGCCTGTTGTCTTGTTCCTGGTTCCCCACACTGTGATTTCACTCTTCTGAGTCATATCCTGAAGCCAACCAACTACCAGTTCAGTTTCACAGGGTTGGCAAGCCCAGACTGAGATTGCCCAAGGCCATAGGCAAAATCCAAACCCAAGACTTCTCTACAAATGAGGCCCTTGATAAACACACAAATTATCTGCTCTACAATTTAAGCCCGAGCATTCATATGCTGATTTTTGGTTTTACATTCATACCATAATACCTGACTCAAATTTTAGCAAGCTCACCTGCAATTTAGCACCAAGAACACTTGATGGAAAGACCAAAGTGGCAGTCTTTGCTGGAGGAATGTACATGCCAGTGCTTCTCCATGCTTCAGCTCCTGTAAGGCCAGACCAACAGATGTCATTTGCAATATAGTGGTGAGTTCAGGGCTCTATGATTAATGCTACATATAAAATCTGAATTTATATTTCCTCTTGAAAGCTTGAAGACTTTTCCAGTCTTTGTTTCCTGAACACAGCTTTTAAGGTAGCGAGATGCAGATTACAGAAGAATTATTTTGCTCATCCACAGAGGGGTGGGAATCATATGGCTCTCCAGATGTGGATGGACTGCACGTCCCAGCAGCATGAATCAGCAGTCTGCAATGCTGGGAGATGCAGTTCAACATTTGGAGGACCTCATGCTTTCTGCTCCTAATTCAAAGCATGCTCACTCCACCACCAGTAACAATTACCAGCTGCCCATCTCCTGAGCAACATAAACTAAAGGCAGGGTTGGACAACTGTTGGAAATTGAAGACTACGTTAGCCCTCTGGGAGACCATGAAGGGCTGCACACCATCACAGCATGGCCAGAATGTCCCCAAATTCCCTCCAGGGCATGTTTGACACATTTTTGACCCTTGGGCCATTTTAGGATGACTTGGAAGTCACTTCCTGTTTGTTTTTTTTAAAAGCCTCTCCTGGACTTAAAAAGAGACAACATGGTGTGGGATTTGAATGTTGGGATATGGACCATGGAGACAAGAGTTTGATTTCCCACTCAGCCATGGAAATCACTGGGTGACTTTGGGCATGTCAGAGGCTCTCATCCCCCAGAAAACACCATGATAAGTTCACCTTGGGGTCACCATAAGTCAGAAATAAGTTGATGGTGCATAACAACAGCAGTGCCTGGGCTTAAAATGGTCCACAGACACCAAAAATGAAGTTAGGATACTTGTTGGGGGCCAGAAAGGTATTTTAATCCCCAAGGACAAAAAACAGCCCAGGAGGAAACAAATGCTGCCAGTGCGATGTTCTTTGCCAGCCCTTGGCTTAAGGCAATGCCCTAAAAGAAGAGATATTCCTAGTCCTAAACAGGACACAGTTCAAATGAAGGCACTCTATGCATATGTGTTAGCACTCAAACAATCCAACTTAAGGAAACAACCAACCCACCAACCAACCAACTTATCTTTATTTGCTTTAAGAGGTGGGAGCAGCAAACTCAACAAAAATAGTTCCATCATTGGACCACACATGATATAGTGGTCAGTCTTGGGTTAAATTCCAGTGACTACCATATGTGCAAAAGGTATCCTTTTCCAAGTGATTCAAGTGCAGCGTGTGGATCTTTCTTAGCAAACTTTCCAAAAGCCTTCTAACAAGAAACCCAGATTCTTATTCTGATACGATGTGGAAGGGAAAGCCTACAATTTGGAGAACTGAGAAATTGACAGTGGTGTTTCTAAATCTGCAAACTGAACTTCTAACTAAAAAGAGATTCAAATTAGGGACTTCCCAACTCACAATATCACAAATCTCAGCAAGCCAGTCAGCCCAAACATTAAGCCGAGATCAAGAAATGCAATGATCTACATTAAAAACTTTTTTTTTTAAAAAAAAAAATCTTACCATAATTTGTTCCATTGATCTGGATGGTCTGGGGAGATGATATAGGGAAGGGTTTTGCAAAATTTTGATTCAGGCTGGGGACTAGGCTTTGGAACTCTGGCACAGTGTTGTAGAGTTCCAAAGACAAGTAGATTAAAACTGCTTTGTCTGAGTTGGATTTGATTGGGTTATTTACACCGATATCAGGAATCCCACAGAGGTGGACTAACTCCATCATATCCATGTGAACAGAGGAGAAGACAGGGGAAGTTGCAGCTGGGATCTCTAGGAATGCGGCAGAATCTTGTGCCAGCTTCTTGCACCATAGAGAATATGGTGGATTTAGAGCATGATTCTTCTGCACTTGTTCCTTGAAATGGGAGAGTGTTTTGCGAAAGTGATAGCTTAATGCAGCATCCTTGGCCTGTCTCACTGGGTACATTTCACTAGAGACGTCAATCGTTTTCCCCATGATTCCAATTCCAAACTTGTTAAGGATCTTGTTTCCTGGAAATTCAGCAATGGCACTGTGGTTGTGATTACTATAAGTCCAATACCAAGCATGTCCCCCAATGAGGAGGCCACCTCCTTCGGAGACAAACTCATGGATTTTTTCCATCTCTTCATCACTGTACGCCGAGCAACAGTAAACGCTTAGGCCTCCCTTAAGTCTGGTGTGCTCACATGGGATCATGGCCTGGTTTAACAGAGATTGAAGTACCTGGAAGTTGTCTTTAATGCCAACCTTGCCCCCCTTTCCAGCAGTAAGCCACTGAATGGCATTGAGCAGAAATGTTTGCATGGAAAATATGTCCAGCAGCTCTTCATGGGAGGCAACCACAATGCGTCCCTTGCCATAATATGCAGCTGCGAGAAATGTCTTATCAGAATTGGATAGACCAACTGGAAATGCCAAAGTTCCATGGATGAGAAGAGGAGAAGGGACCATCTCATACATGTGGAACTGAGTCACTCCACTCAGAAGAGCTTTTACATCACTTTGGATGTCTAATCCATGCCTGTTGAAAGAAGAAAGAGAATCCTCCATTTAAAAATAAAATGAAAAAGATCTCTCACACTACAGGGTCTATGGGTTGAGGCAATACCATCAGGTTTTTTGAGAGGTTTGGGATAGGGTGATGGCAGAAATGTTTTACAAATCCAGAAATCATATCTGCTCACCCCTAAATCTTGAAGAAAGGACACTCTTAGGTCAAAACGACAAGAGCCAGGGCTTGACAAAATTGTCCTCTTCATGGTATGTAGAGGTGCAAGGAGTTTTCTTCCAGAATTTTACAGTGATAGGTTAGGGATAGATGTGGCCCCCAAACTGTGTGAAATTGCAGGGTTGCAGTCTGATCTAAGATGGGTTCCAACCGCAGCCCTTGTTGTTGGTTGTGTGCCTTCAAGTTGTTTCTGATATATGGGGAACTTAATACACACCTATCATAGGGTTTTCTTGGCAGAATTTGTTCAGATAGGATTTGTCTTTGCCTTCCTCTGAGGCTGAGAGAGTGTGTCTTGCCCAAGGTCACCTAGTGGGCTACCATGACTGAGCAAGAACAACTTGAAGGCACACAACAACAACAACAACAACAACAACAACAAAGAAACAAGGCACAACAAGAAAAATACTTACTCTGTGATCAGGGGAACCCTTGGCATTTCCTTGGACACAGGGAAGATCCCATTCTGTCCCACATTGGCAGTGAAGTATATGCCAGCCACACTGGTCATGCGGTTGCCAGGAAATTCAACCAAAACTTTCTCCTTCCCATGTTGATAGGACCAATGCCAGGCTTGTCCTCCAATTAGCAGTCCCCCACCTCTTTTGACAAACTGTACAAGGTCATCAGCCTGTGCATCATTGTAGGCATCCAAGCAGTAGACCCCTAGAGAGTCCTCAAGGGGTACTCCATGATGAACTTTGACCCCACTGCTAAGGAGCATCTTGGAGAGGCCAGCCATGCTTTGGTGGACCCCCAAATGTGCTGTGGCGGATGGCTTCAGCCACTCCATGGCATTTTTGACCAATGGCAAGAACTGGGGAAGCTGCAGCATTTGTTCATGGGCAGTGACCACCACCCGGCCTTTCCCATAGTAAGAGGCAGCAATGAGGACCTGCCTGTCGGAACTCACAAGCACTGGGAATGCTTGGTCTCCAGTGAGCAGAAGCTGACAAGGCTTAAAATTTCCTGTGACATCAAGAGACTGAATATCTCTCACTAGAGAGGCATATGACTTTTGGGGATCCATCGGAATGACTTGTGAATTTTTGGATCTGAAAGAGAGAGCAAAGAGGTTTTTAAGCAGATGTACTAGCTGTACAAATCTCCTCACAACTGGAAAAAAAAAAGCCATTTTGCTTCTTACCCTCACCCTGAATCAATGGTGCTTTCCTCATAAGAATGAATCTTTTTTACCAGCTTTCAGCAATAGAATCTGCCTTCAGATCAGGGTAGCCAAAAGATTCAGCATAGCTTGGAATTAACTAGAACTATTGGACCATCTGTTGGAGCCCTCTGTTCATTAACTAGTGAGACAATCCAATGACTGATGCTCTGGTGTATATTGGCACTTACGCTGGTACAATAACCACTCCCCTTGCTTCAGAAAAAGAAATCTTGCTTCAGAAGGAAAATTAAAAATACAGATTAAGGAATACAGCCCACCACTTTATGCACACACCATTGTTGTTGTTATGTGCCTTCAAGTCATTTCTAAATTATGGGGAACCTAGGGCAAACATATCACAGGGTTTTCTGGGGCTGAGAGTATGTGATCCACCCAAGGTCACTTAGAGAGTTTCTATGGCTGAGTGGGGAATTAAACCCTTGTCTCCAGGGGTGTAGTCCAATATCCAAACCTCTATGTCACCTTGGCCCTCTTGCATAAACTACCCTACCCTAAATTATCCCATTGCCCTGAGTTGTGACAGTGGGTCCCATCCTGCCCCAGGCAATAAAATATCTCATGCTGTCCCTCAATGATGTGATTCTTCCCTGCCTCTGATGATGCTCATGTGCTGATAATTATTTCCACATTCCTTTGCCAGCATACTGCCTGCCACAATTCACTTTCTTGGTAACTCAAAGTATGATGGAAGATGAGAATTAACAATATGAATAGCATAGCCAACAATATTCCATCATTATGACAAGTGTGTGTGTGTGTGTGTGTGTGTGTGAATCTGTGGAGTGTGTTTCAGATGGATGCTTTGTAGTCTTTTTGAATGTGAAAGGTTCAGAGCCAGTGTTGGGGTAGAAAGCACTTTCATCAATATTTCACAACAATATTGTTCCTCATTATCTTTAAGCAAGCATGAGTGAAAATTCCTACACTTTTTGAGGGGAAAAGCAGCAGTGTGCTTGGGAAATGAAAGTGGCATGAATGAAGACTTTCTTTTCTTCATGATGTTTAACATTAAGGCTCAAGACCCATCCTATCTCTGTAATGATGTTATCAAGGTCATTTCTGCACCAGACTGCTATTACTCCACTTTCAACATCCTATGGAATCCTGGGGTTCCTCAAAGGCCCTCCCTAAACTGTAAACCCCAGGATTCCATAGGATGTTTAAAGTGGGATAATAGCACTATAACAGTCTGGTGCAGAAATGGCCCAAGGCTCAGAAATGGGAATCTTGGAAGGTAACAGACTTCTCTCTACCTTGAAGACATGTATTACAATTCTCCTTTGGCTTAAAGAATCCAAATCCTGACCTCAGCTCTCATCCACCTCACATTTATGAGATTTGTATTCCAACACTGGTGGACTAGTATTGGTAATGGCCAAGGTAGAGAGAAAAAAGAATGCAAAGGTTGTATGTCCCTCATTTTCCTCTCTCCACTGTGTGCTTCTACATGTGAAACAGTCCCTCGGGTGTCCCATTTTCACAAAGGTTGCACCACTGCTTTAGAAATGAGCTGTGAGGAGGCTCTCCAAGGTCTGGGGCCAGGCCCCATCTGAACAGACTGGCTCAAAAATAAGCTGAGCTGCTTCCTGTGTTGGGGAGGAAGGAGGGGATTGTATGATTTCCAAGCCAATCTGATCCTAAGTGGAAAAAGTTTTCCAACCGTGAGTCTATATAGCTTGCTCCTTAGATTTTCTTGGGAATGTGAAGTGCAAAGGAACTGTAGAACAGTGATACAGAATATTTGGAATGTGTGTGTGTGTTTTTTAAATGCAGAACATTAGTAGTGGTTTAAGTGTTGCACAAAGACTTCAGGGAACCAAGGCTCAAAGCCATGGAAACCCCTTGGGTGAGTTATTCTCCCTTAGCCAAAGAGGAAACCAATGAAGATTTCTCTAAAACTATCTAGCCAAGAAAACTCTAGAAGAGGCTCTCTTAAGTTGGAGTTGACTTTAAGGTACAAAATAACAACAACAAATTAGTAAAGGGAGATTACTTACCGATCAGCAAGAGGAAGCCTTGGCATTTCCTGGGGCATAGGGAAGACTCCATTCTGTCCCACATTGGCAGTGAAGTACACGCCGCCCACACCGGTAACCCGGTTGCCAGGAAATTCAGCCATCACTTTCTCCACACCATGTTGATAGGACCAATACCAGGCCTGTCCTCCAATCAGCAGCCCCCCACCCCTTTTGACAAACTGCACAAGGTCATTGGCCTGTGTGTCATCGTAGGCATTCAAGCAGTAGACCCCTAGAGAGTTCCCAAGTGTTACTCCAGGATGAACTTTGACCCCACTGCTAAGGAGCAGCTCAGAGAGTGCAGCCATGTTTCTGTGGATCCCCACTTGGGCTGTGGGATTGGGCTTCAGCCACTCCACAGCATTTTTAATGAACGGCAAAAATTGGGGAAGTTGCAGCATTTGTTCATGGGCAGCGACCACCATTCGGCCTTTCCCATACTGAGATGCGGCAATGAGGACTTCATCCTTTGAACTCACAAGCACTGGGAACGACTGGTCTCCAGTGAGCAGGAGCTGACAGGGATTGAAATCTCTTACGTCAAGGGATTGAATGCCTTTCACCAGAGACACATAAGACTTTGCGGGATCCATTGGAACAACCGGTTCACTATCCATTGGAATGGCCAATTTATTGTTGGGTCTCCAAGAGAAAGATAGAGAGATCAATATATATATTCAGAGAGCAGAACATTTGTCCTTCAGGCCATAGGACAATCTCAGCAAATCATGCTCCGGTTTAAGAAATCTTTGGAACAGCCCTTGCAGCTTCAAGAAATGGCTACAAACCAGCCCCCAAACAATGGGACAAGATGATGCCAAGACAATAGCAATACACAATACTCTAGGCACTAGCCTGTGAGAAGTCGCTCTTCTTTCAATCACACTGTAAGAGTTTTCCTATTCTTCTTGCTTTATGTCCTTGGTGCTTCTTCATGTTCTTCCAGTGTTTCTTCCAGTTAGCTGGAAGGAAGAAGGAAGAAGGTGGGGCCAAATTGTCTCAGCTGCCAAACTCATGATGAGATAGTTAGAAGACTGTCCATCCATCAGCAACTATACATGGGGTCGTAGCAGCGTGCCTCTAGAGCTTATCTCAGTCTGTCAGCCTGCCTGGGAGTAGCAGCTGCACAACAAACAGTAGGTGTTTGTTTGCTGCTGCTTGCCTGGGTCCCACCACAGGCCATTTCCGCACTAGGCTGTTATAGCGTGATGATTCCACTTTCAACATCATATGGAATCCTGGGGTTTGCAGTTTTGGGAGGGGCCAACCAGCCCTTCCCGAAACTGCAAACCCCAGGATTCCATAGGATGTTGAAAGTGGAATCATTGCGCTATAACAGCCTAGTGCAGAAATGGCCACAGTTCTGACTGTGCAGAGTCAGCCCTGCTTGCTTCTTCTTGGGTAGCAGAACCCATCTGTCCAACCATGGGAGAAGCACTGTAATGGCCTATTTTCCCTTTACTGAGGAATGGCTGGGTTGAGTTTGTTTTTAGCACAGCCAGGTTGGTAGAGGAGTCTGGGACAAGTTTGTTATTATGTTTTAAGACATCTGGTAGAAAGGTACCAACATGGCATTCCCCACACTTGCCCACTCTTCTGACCTGGAATGTTTTGCTTCTCCTGTTGATGAGGACCAAAGTTACTAAGGTAAGGTGGTTTCCCTTCCCCTTTTGCATTGAGGAAAATTTTTTACCGCTTGTGGCTGTTACTTCATCTATCCTACATCTTAAGGCCAAACAATACATTAAAGGAAAATGTAGTCATTTCATCTTTCCCTCCCACAATGGGTTTTCTCGGAACTGTGTACTTCAACAATCATAGGTAAAGGAAGTTTATCTTCACCTTCCAGTGACTGGCTATAAAACAAGGAACAATTTGTGCAAGATATGGAGTTGAAGAAAATCATATGCTAGGACAAACAGGCGTATTCCATTATTTAAAAGAGCATTGCTTCTGAATATGGGCTACATGTATTATCTATTTAGATATTCAGTGCAGGGTTTTGCACTACGAGGAAAATAATGAAGAGGACATTTCTAAATCCTCTGCTTTTCTTCCTTCAAGATATGATCAACTATTTTGCAATTGTTAGCCTGTGATGCTGGGGACATCAGAGGCAAAACCCAAAACAATGTATTTTTCTCTTTTGGTTTCATATAACTTTCTTTCCTTTGCATGAGTTTTAAGTTGCTGTTGCTGTGTGCCTTCAAGTCATTTCTGACTTATGGCAACCCTAAGGCAAATCTATCACAGAGTTTTCTGGAGCTAAGAGTGTGATACACTCAAGGTGTTACCCTAAGAGGTGGGGGACTTCGGGGTCCACCTGCAATGCCAGGGTCCCCTTAGAATTTGGGGGAATTATAGCTCAAAAGAGGCCTGTGACAGGAGCATAGTGGTAGGATCTTTTCACCTCTGTATACCAGTGCTGACTGTAGAGAGGACTTGAGTTAAAATTAAACAAAATATTTTGAATTGACAAATGTATGAGAAATCAGACACTTTTAAGAACCTTAAAAGACCATTGGAAAGTGAGGCAAGAAAGGTTGGATAGAGAGAGATTGGGGATGTAAAGGGTAATTACCAATCCTGAAGAAGGAGGACATAGCAAAGAAGTTCAGACAGTGTCTGAAGACAGCATTGAGGAACAGCAGTCTGGGGCACGCTACATACTACGTACTACAATTGGCTGGGTCTGAAGCTGGGATTTTTATACTCTGTTTCACACCCTGAAGGGGTACATTGACAAAGCTGTAATGGCTTTGCCACAGGACTGACAAAGGGGTCCAGAATCGGCTGATTGCTTAACTTTAGAGTGACAAAACATCGATGGGACTCACGACAACCTCAGGTAGGGTTTATAGAGTAGATCTCCACAGGGTAAGATTGAGGGATGGTCTCTGCTCACCAATCTGGGCAGTTTGTCTTTCATTGTCTTCAGAAATGCCAAGAACCCGAAGTGGTGGAGGAATTAGCACAAACCCATCAGCATTGGGGTCTTCCTCATAATCCTATCTGAATTTTCATGACTCGGAACCTGTCTTTGCTCAGTGTGACCCCGACCATGTTCTCAGTCAGCATGACCTCAGCCATGTTCTCTGGTGATTAATAAACCCAATTTGTGAAAATTGCATATCTTGTATGGTAACAAAGCTCACCCAGTGGGTTTCCATGGCATCCCTGGTGTCCATTAAATACTATGCACTATGTTTAAGAGAAAGGCAGTCTTATTGTGTTCAGAGAAATTTTTAGCAAGGCAAGAGTGTGCAGGTTTGCAGTTGGAGGAGAAGGAACAACAGCACAGCCTTTGTTTGTTTGTTTTTAAATGAGGACAGGAATAAGGAAACGATTACGTCTTCTTCCCCGAGGCCCAAAAAGCTAATTAAGATGGAGCTGTAAATTAAACACGCTATTAAGATACAATATGAGGTTGCAAGAGTATTTCCTGAGAGCCCGAAATATAAATATAAACCTTCTTCTTAAGAGAGAAATGTCGGTAGTGTTACTCAATTCATTTTGGTTTTTTTTAATGAATTGCTGTCTCAGTCAGCAACTTCCAACTGAGGTTCAGAGTCAGTTGTCATATCTAAAAATAATATCTTCAGCATCAATGAAACAGCTGGGTGGTTTCAGGTTGCTCCTGGGAAACTGCTCTTGATTGACAAGTCCTGAGGAAGTGCCGGGCAGTGAGATTAAAGCTCCTGGTGCAAAGTTTGAATAACAACTGAGTCCACAAAGTGGTTTTTTAAAAACTCCTTGTTAAATTCTGTTGGGAACAGCAGAGGGCCAAATTCTCATTTTTGAGACCGGGGAGTATTTTGGAGCCCTCTAGCTGAGAGGACAGTTTATTACATAGTATTCTTGTAATAACTGGAAAATCCATAGCATGTCACTTCTATGGATCTCTTTGAGGAGTTACATTCTTTACTCAGGAACTGTTTGGAGACAAATTGTTGTCTTTCCAAGACAGCTAGGAGTAATTTGGAACCCTCTCAGAGATTATTACAGAGCTTCTATCTTGCCCCCCCCCCAAAAAAACCCACAACTGTAATTAAATCTTTGACATACCCAAGGGAACCAAAACCCGTGGCTACTTCAGAAGCAATCATAATGGCTGTTTCCATAGAACTGATGTCAGTCCCAAGCACCTCCATGAAAAAGCCCCAGTCATTGTACGTGATACTGAATACACAAATCAATGGTCTGACTTGGTTTATGGATGCCGGTTTAAGCATGCATGCATGTATGTCTATATCCCTTCAACTAGCCTTTAAACTCATGGAGACCCCAAGATTTTCTCATAGGGTTTGCTTAGGCAAGGAATACTCAGAGGTGGTTTTGCTGGTTCCTTCCTCTGAAAGCCTACAGCACCTGCTATTCATTGACGGTCCCCCATCCAGCTACTAACCGGCGCTGATCCTGCTTAGCTTCTAAGATTGAAGGGAATCTGGTGCCTTTAGGGAAGAGGTTCATAGCCTGGGGCTTGGGGACTCCCAGGGGGCTGTGAAGTCCTCACAGGGGGTCCACGAAGGCTTGAAGAAATATTATGAGCTTTTATAGTTAAAATAGAAAAAGAGGAAGAAAAGGAGAAGGTAAGAAAGACAACTTTGTACAAAATCATTCCAATAAAAATAATAGGAGTGTATGCATTTACTTATTTCTCCCTCCTCTCTAAATCTGAAGACCTTTGTTGAGCAACTTTAAATAATCTTTGATACACACGGTTAAGTCTTGGTGGTCCATGACAACAAAAGATATTTAAAAGGGGCCCATGGGAAAGAAAAGGTTAAGAGGCCCTGCTTTAGGGTATTCAGCTTATCCAAAATGATTGAACCAATCAAATGACTTTTCATTAGGAAAAAAACAACAACAAAAAAAGAGTAAGTGAACAGCTTACTGTTTTCAGAGACTCTTCTTCCAAGCAGGTTATGATCCCTTGAAGTATCTGCTTATAAAATGATGCTAGGCAATCGGGCTGGAACAACTTATATACAACGTGGGTGTAGATTGTTGATGAATCACAAGTGGTTCATTTGCTTACACAACCATAAAAGGGCTGGAAGGGCAGTCAGAAGAAACCGAGAGCCTGAAGTAGGTGGTTTGTACATTTACTTCAGAAAAAAATCACACATAACTCATAACATTTTAAAAGGCAACGAAAAAGAAAAAGCAGAAGTGAAACTTCCTGATAATTCACCAGTACGTATATTGAGGATTTCAGGCAAACAATAAAGGAACTGGAACTGGAATTTTATCCCTCATGCTCTACCTGCTGGAAAACAAACATATGGACATTGTACTAGGACCATGAATGCTTCAGTAAAGAATCAATGGAGCATACAGATGTACAGTAGAGTACTCTTACAAGGAAAACAAAGTTTGTTGAATGACAAATAAGGTAGGCCGTCCAATGAACATGTTAATTTAGGTGAAGTTCAGAAAGTTCAGGAAAAAATTAAACCAAATGAGGTCCCAACAGTCTAAATATCCAGGTATGCAATGTAAACAGGTTAAACCCAAATGATTGTTACCCTGAGTTTTCATACTGCTCTAAGAGGTTTCTTCCGTGAGACTATTAAATTACGTAGGCATCAGCAGAAAATAGTTTCCATTGCAAATTACTGTAGAGTCACTGAATCATAGAATTATAGTCCTGGAAGAGACCCCAAGGGCTATCCAGTCTGACCTTCTGCCATGCAGGAATGCACAAGCAAAGCATTTGCCACAGATGGCCATCCAGCCTCTGTTTAAAAACCTCCAAAGAAGCACACTCCAAGGCAGTGTATTCTACTATTGAATGACTCTTACCATCAGGAGGTTCTTCCTAATGTTTCAGTGAAATCTTTTTTCCAGAAGTATGAAGCCATTGTTCCATGTCTTAGTCTCTGGTGCAGCTCCATCTTCCGTATGACATCCCTTCAAAGGTAGTTGAAGGACCTTGCCACACTCTGATAACTTTATCAGGAGAAATAGTCTGGCTACGTACAAGGACAGTCAAGGTTCTGAGTACGCCACAGTTTTCTAGTACTTGCTTCTTTGTTCCTGGCCAAAGCATCTACGCATGCTTTGCATATTCCAAATTTAGTAGAAAGCAGATAGAGCTATAACATTTTAAGAAAGAAGGAAGGAAGGAAGGAAGGAAGGAAGGAAGGAAGGAAGGAAGAAAGAAAGAAAGAAAGAAAGAAAGAAAGAAAGAAAGAAAGAAAGAAAGAAAGAAAGAAAGAAACCTGCAAGTGGAGTTCACTATTCTTGCCTTTGAGACAGAAGGAAGCCTCTGATTATCCGTATATTGCAGTTACATGGGTAATTTGCTACAGAGAGACAGACATTTTTCTTTTCTCACAATGCTGGCAGACTCTTTCTTAATATCTGGACTTCGTACTTTCTTGAGCCATGTGGCACACCTACTTCATTTCATGTACACGATAAGCAGCATGGAGGAATGCATCTTTTGAAAGTGAAACCAAATGGACCAGTAGAGTTTTACTCCCTCTTTAAAAAAAACCTAAACCAAACCAAACAAAAATAACCCCACAATTGTTTTAGGTCTTGGCATGTACTTTAGGACATTGTGTTCCACAAAGTTGTTAGGATCTGAGTGATTTGGAAAACACTTCGGGGAAGCTCTGGACAAGTGTCCAATTTTTATTTATTTTTATCTTATTGAAGCCAGGATGTATTCATACTGCACAGTTATAATTTGTTTGCCAGAGAGCTGTAATAACACACTTCAGGGAACTCCACAAGAAAATTCTAAGTAGCTCACCAAACTACAAATCTCAGGACTCCCCAAGATGGGGCCATAGCAGTTACAGTGGTATAAAACTTTCATTCTCTAGTGTAGATGGATATAAACCAAATTTGTATCCCACCCTTTTATTGCAGTTGCGAAGCTCTAAATGCCTGTCTCTAAAAGTCAATTAATAAAACATATGAATAAGAATGACTTATAAAAACAACCAGTGGTCGTTATACTGGAAACTCACCACCCCAGCAAACTCAGTGCCTGCTGGTGCCAATTTGTTTTGGCACCAGCAGGAGCATAATGTGGGCATGGCCATAGAAGAGCCGTGCTCCTGAGTTCACACTGATTGGCTTTCTGTCACCATAAGATTTAGAGAGGAGAAAAGGGAAAGAGAAGGCAACCTCTGAGTTCATGACACATTTTGTTCTCCTTCTTTACAGAAGAAACCCTAGAAGATGTTGACTAATCTCAAGTGACTCAATTAAGCAGGTGAGGTCTACTTCCACAGAACAATACTGAGCACGTGATGGAACATTGCAAAATCCCTCAACAAGACCATACAGTTTCTTTGCCATCTTGGAAGACTGAAACTGGAAGACTGAACTGGACTAGGCATGTGCTTCATTCATTTGGTGTAAATCCCAGTCAGTCATCCCACGGTTTTGATCACTTAGTGGAACATCACAGAAACTCTCAACCAAACCATAGTTCCAAGGAACTGTCCTACTTTTCCAGTCTTGGTCAGTCTTCATGAAACTGGAAGACTGAACTGGACCTGGCATGAGCTTTGTTCATTTGGTGTAAGTCTCGTTCAGCCATTCCATTGTTTCAAAATGTAAGGGAGAAGAAAAATTGAAGTGAGCTGGAGCGTCCTCTATTCTTTTGCTGCACAGATGAAGCTCTCACCTACTCTCAGTTCAGCCATCTTCAAGAGGCCATGCATAAGCCAAGTCATTGGCACTTTGCGCCCAGTCGTGATTGTACCTCTCCTTACAATGTGGTTCTCGTAGTTGAAGAAACACAGCTGGGCAGCGGGAGAAGCCAATGACTTCTATTTCCAGGGTGCAGTGACTCCACTCTGGCCTTTACTCCAGATTTGAAAGGAGCTATCCAAAGTGTTGAGGCTATTTTGGGGATAGGATTCAGCACCTTGAGTAACTTCTGTAAAATCTGGAATAAAATTAGATGCAGATTTACCAAACCTCTGAAATGAGCTCTCCCTCTCAGGCAGCCTGATGACTGCAGCCTTGAAATTCTTTCGAAGCATTCAACAAAATAGTGATATTTCCTGAGGGGAAAACAGGCAAGGCTTTTTACTTATACAGGTATCCTTGCTTTTTGACGACTTCCTGTCTGACAACCTGCTCTCAACCGGTTTGAATTATACTCAGAATCTATATATTCAACACAAGATCCACTCTTTCGTCATGTTTGCCTGATGCTTTTGCAACCACATAATGCTTTTTTTCTCTCAAGCATCTCAACACCATCTTGTGAACCGTACTGTAATCTGTAGAAGTCGTTCGTAGTGTGTCTCTTGCCTTATAGAGTGTTTATTCTTATAGTTGGCCCTCCACATTGGCGGGTTTAACTTTCATGGATTTGATCATTTGCAAGTTCCTTTAACCCTGCCCTGACTTCAGGCACTTCTTTTCCAGGGAAACATTCCCTCACGGTTGCTCTGATCTGGCCATGCAGCCCTTTGAAAACCCACCTCTGGTCCTCCTCCTCCTCTACCAGATGTTGCAGCCCAATTTCTCAGCACCGCAAACTCTGTCCTGATGCCCCTTACGCTCAAGGAAGGGGACAGGTGAGAGAGGGGGAGTACAGGGCCATCATGCCAAGCTGCCCTCGTTCCCTCTCCTTTCCCTGACCTGGTTTGGTACCCTGGACATCCGTTCTCCCCACATTTTGATATTGGGCTTTTCCCCACTTTTGCAGGGGTCCTGTACTTCTAACTCTAGTGAATGTGGAGGGCTAATATTACTTACAATTGTCCTTATGATACAGCATTTATTTGCAAGTTACCTTGCGTTGGCGAGTTAAACAAGTCTGGGCCCTGCAGCTAACCCACTTTCACTTTTTGACAATACTCTTTAACTCATCAAATAAGCAGGAGATGCCTGTCTTAGTGGCTCCGTTATTGATAGTAAGGGGCTTTGGATGTGCTTTTTTTAAAACTTTTTTCCCTCTTTCATTATGAGTCACATACTTTATATATACTGTATTATGATATTATTACAAGGAGTTTTTTTTTAACAATGATGCATTTTCAGCCTATCCAACCTATTCCACCTACTCCCCAAACAGCTAACAGAGGATCCAGACCCCATTTGTATCAATTTATATCAGTAAGCTTTTTCAGAGATATGGGATATAATCGTAATCAAATTAATCACATCTTCATACCCCTGTTTTTCTTTTACTTTCTCAATCATTATTTTCTAGTTATCACTCTATGATTCTTTACAAATTGTCCACTATACTTTAACTTCTTTCCCTAAGAAAGTTAAATAATATAACTTCTTTTATATATTTTATCAAATAAAACTCACTCCACATTGATTTCTTTTTCCACCCTAAAGCAATGACAGCATGAGCAGCTTTTAAAATTTGTTTTGTTACATACATTTCATTCTTATTGTTAATGGTCCAGTATAGAATGATAAAGGGGTTGACAATTAGTTGGGAAAAAGATATATAGATAGAAAAGAAATTAAAATTTAGTTGCAAGAATTGCTAAAAATAAAAATACAAATGTAAAAGAACAACAAATGAAAATGATTGGTAGATGGTACAGAACGCCCCATCAAATGGCATATATAAATGGCATTTTCTCACCAAAATGTTGGCATGAATGTGGAGCTAAACGTATTTATATACATATGTGGTGGGAGTGTCCATTTATTCAGGATTTTTGGAAAGAGGTTAAGAAACAAATAAATAGAATAATAATGAGAGAGGTTCAATTAAGTAAAGAAAGTTCTTTAACCCTCAACTTAGGGACAACAGAGGCTTTGTATGTGTTTCACCTATGGACATGTCTCTTTGGACCTTTGTTTCACATACTTGGTAAGTGCCATGCTGGGTGATAATCCTTTTTTTTTTGTATAATTTTTATTGAAAGTTTGTCTCTAGAATACCCCCACACACTTCCATGCTTAAATCTTCCAGTTGAAATTGCTTATTTCCATTCCATTACAGACATAATTTCCTTCTTAATGATAATCCTTTTTAATGTTTTCACTGCACCTTAGTGAGAACACAGTCTGTTATGGCCACACCCTTTCCCCAAGACAATTCTTTTAACTCTTTTCACGTACCTTAGATCTGACATGCTGCATCCTGGAATATAGACTAGGATTTTAGGATCTGTAAAAACAACGGTCACAGATGATTTACATAACCTTAAAGCAGACAATGAAGACATTGAAATACTTCAAGATTTTCCATACCTTGGATCAGTCATGAATCAGCATGGAGACTTCAGTCAAAAAATCAGAAGAAGACTAGGACTTAGAAGGGCAGCTGTGAAGGAACTAGACAAGATCCTCAAGCGTAAAGATATATCACTGAATATTACAGTTAGGACTGCCCGTGACATTGTATTTCCAGTATCTATGTATGATTGCAGAAGCTGGACAGTGAGGAAAGCTGATAGGAAGAAAATCAACTCCTTTGAAATGTGGGGCTGGAATAGAGTCCCATGGGTGTCTTGGGCTGCTAAAAAGACAAAGGAATGAGGACTAAATTGAGGCTGTCTCTCTTTGGCCATACCATTAGAAGATGTGACTCACTGGAAAAGACAATAATGCTTAGTGACAAGTAGAAGGCAGGAGAAAACGAGGGAAAGTGCATCACAGATAGATAGACCCAATCAAGGAAGACGCATTCCTAAATTTGCAAGATCTGAGTAGGGTGGTTGGTGATAGAGTGACTTTTTCCCATACAAACTTCCCCAGCCTCCCCGTACACGGCTGAAACAGAAAGTGACATCATGTCATTTCCAGTGCAAGAAAACCTACTACTTTCTAAGGAAGTCTGTTTCACTGGAATTAAAAACAAACTAATAGTTTAACTGCCAAGTTTAGTTAAAATCCCACTTCTTTTCTTTGGAACCCATTGGCTTATGCCCAGATGTGATGTAACACTGAGAAATCCCCTACTAGCACCCTTGAGAAATCCCCAACCAGCAACCTCATTTTACTAACCAGCAATCTTGTGGAGCTTCTTTTAGTAGCAGCAAAGGAATGCTCTGAAAGGAAGGAACAAAAATCCTCCCATGCCCCTTTCCTTCCATAAAGACCTTCGTAAACCCCCACTGCTGTAATAACGCACAATATAAAATAATGAATTGTTTTAAATAGTTGAAAATTTGGTATTTTTTTTAGCAGATGGATTTAAAAGATGAGTAAATGAATATGTGCCTTTAAGCATAACCAAGGGAACATGCTTTGTGGCAGTAGAAGGAACTGCCTTGTAACAGGATGTGAAAAAAGATAAAGAGACATCAGAGTGAAAAACAACCCATTACTGGCTAGCCTGAACTCAAAGATTTTAACTCTCTGAAAAGGGAAAACAGTGGCAACGCAGCCCTGGAGATGAAAGCATTTTGCATGTTTCTGCATACATATTACATTAGAACCAATGGAATCCAATGTGTGTTTTTGAAAGGACAAGGTGAATATAAATTTCAAATACAGAATGTGTTCAGTACTGACTTAATTTTTATAGGGAACACAAATCTTGTTAATGCAAAAAACATTCCTTTCTTCCAAACGGGAGGTTTTGCCCCAAAGTAGGGGCCAAGCTCCTACATCTGAAAACAAGCAATAATGTTCTGCCATGGCAGAACTACAATATGTCTCCCTTCTCCCCTCCTGCAGAGATCATCCTCTTTCTGTATCCCCTTCCCATGGACATATAGTGGCCGGTGAAGAGTGGAGGATGGCGGAGAGGTGTTTGGATTTGTGACTATAGACAGATGCACAACAATGTCATCTTCCAGGACCTCAATAAGACCCTCCAGGAAGGCAGGGGACATGTCTTCAATGTTGCGTCTCAGGTTGTAGTGGCATAGCCAGATGCTGATTTGTGGGTGTAACTGCTCTCCACCAGCCGTTATATACCCATGGAGGTGGGATGTAGCAAGAAACAGCTGTTTATGGGGGAGGAGAGATTGGGGCACAAGGGAGGTATAGAATTCCAACCTCCACAAAAACCAAACTAAAACAAAACAAAAAGGTGAAGGCACCATCTGTACTTACTCCTGCATATGTCTTCAACAGGATGCAAGTCATTGTTTTCTGCACAAAACCGACTTCCTTCCTTTCTTTTGCCAAAACCCCAGAAATGCAGAAAACGCTTTTTCTCAAAGTTGTGTCCCACTATACTGAGAAACTCTTTCTGGGTGAGGAGAAGGGTATTTGCAAATATTCTTTATTTTTTCAGTGCCATCTGAATTCTCAGCCTTCCATTTCCCCAGACCATGTAGAAACCCTATTGATATCAGACTGAGTGGATTCCTTGCTTCAGTTTTGTCACTAGGAGCAAATTCCCCTGCAACTATGGAATGAGACTTGATGGTATGGCACTGGGGGCATTTTCCTTATCATGACTGCCTGTGATGAGTTGCTATCAACAGGCTATATGTCTCTGTATATGCACATGCCTGTGGTTTATATTCTGCTGGAAGGGCCCCTGTTACCCTAAGTGGTGGAGGGTGTTGGGGTCCAACTGCAATGCCAGTTTCTCCTTAGAATTTGGGGGAATTATAGCTCAAAGGAGGCTTGTGAGAGGGGGGTAATGGCAAGATCTTTTCATGTATGTACACCAGTACTAGTCGTAGAGACGACTTCAGTTTAAAGGTAAGCAAAGTATTTGATTTCAGTTGACATGAGAAATCAAACTCTCTTAAGAACCACGCAGAGCTATTGGAAAGTAAGGCAGGAAAGGTTAGATAGAAAGAAATTAGGGGTGAAAAGGTGATAGTTATCTGTCTTGGAGAAGGAGATTGCAGCGAAGGGGCTCATACAACATCTGAGGGTGGCACAGAGGAACAGCAGTCTGGGCCACTAAGTACTATGTGCTACTTTCTATGTGCTACAAATGGCTAGGGTCGAAGCTAGGGTTTTTATACTTTATTTTCCACCCTGAAGGGATGTGATGACAAAGCCACAATGGTTTTGCCACAGGACTGACACAGGGGTCTGGAATGGGCTGATTGCTTAGCACTGGAGTAACAAAGCATTGATGGGGCTCACAACAATCTCTTAACGTTTAGTCAGGTAAGGTGTATAGGGAAGATCTCCATAGGATAAGATCAAGAGATGGTGTCTGATTACTCACCGGTCTGGGCAGTTTCTCTTTCATTGTATTTGGAAATGCACAGAGCCTGGAGTGGTAAAAGGATCAGCACAAACCCAGCAGCATTGGGTTTTCCTGCCTAATCCCCTCTGAATTTATGAGCCTGAATAGGTCAGCTTGACCCTGAAACATGTTCTCCAGTCAGTGTGACTTTGATTGTGTTCTCTGGAGATTAATAAGTCCAATTTAAGAAAATCATATATCTCACAGGAGTGGGGGTAGGGTATGGTAACACCCCCTTTGTGTCCCACCAGCCAATGCAATATGCTGGGAAAAGACATGGAAAGAAGGCTTTCTCTGTTGTAACACCCCAGTTACAAAACATCCTCCCCTTGGAGGCCCAATTGGTGCAAACATTCATGTTGTTCAGTCATCAAGTGAAAACATGTTTGTGGAGATCTGATTGGTTTCACAAAAACTCACCTGTGCACAAGGTTTAAATTCATTTTACGCTAGCTTAACTTTTTAAATTTGTTAACTATTCAATTTTTTTTTAGACTTTTACAATCATTTTGGTTATTTATATTCTTTTGAATTTGTTAGCCTAGTTTTATTGCACTCCGCCCTGAAATCACTGGATAGAGGGGTAGGATATAAATATTTTAATAAATAAATAAAACCAATAGAGATGTAAGAACAACCATGCTGGCAAGGCCATAGACCCACCAAGAGCAGCTTTCCATTTTCTAGAGCCTGGAAAGTGAGTTCACAGTGTTCATTATTTGCTATCATGTTTAATAAGTAATTCATAACTGAGCTAATTCCATTAAATCCCTTTCCGGATGTCTCTGCCGTGTGCATTTCCCCCTTATCTGTTTTGTGGAAAGTATAGGTTGGCACAGATTGCAATTAAACAACTCTTGGTAGGGCTTTCAGAAGCAGATATACAAACCCAGAGCTTTCATAGGTTCCACTGGAAATGCAGAGATAATTTTTCTTGGCCCAGTTCTAGAAAGTAGCCCTTCTGTACTTGATTTTGGCAGAAAGTATACAGGTACCTGTGGTTCACCTGTACAGGCACCTGCCTATTGGAAAAACCTTGGTTCTAACAAATGAGTAGGTAACTTATGGCTCTCCAGGTATTGTTGGACTGGAACTTCTAGTAGGAATGTCCAGCCTACACAAACCATAAAAGATTATAATGAGAATAAAAGCACAGCACACATGCACACTCCCATTAAAAGACCATGCCCTCTCACATTTCACAGATGAAAAGGGGACACGTGTGGCCAAGCAACATCAGAGTGTGATAAAGATAGCAAAAGTTGTTAATGAGGAACAAGGGACAAGCTGGAAGAAGCTGCCGCAGTCTGTTTTTGCCTGAGTCTACTGGGATCTCTCTGTTTTCAAAAAAATCTGCTGGAGGGCCACCCTCTGAGACCCATAGTGGAGGGGTGATTAGTGAGGATGCCAGACCCAGATTGATTGACTGACTGATTAATTGATTGTTATCGTACCTTTCTCCCAATCTGTGACCCTAACTATTAAGGAACCCCACTGTTCTAATAACGGCTACCTACTCAAAGAGAGCCACCGTGATGTAGTGTTTTGAGCATTGGACTGTGATCCTGGAGACCAGGTTTCACTTGCCCATTTGGCCATGGAAACCTGCTGGGTGACCTTGGGTGGACCATGGTGCCCCTGAGAGGAGCTATCTTAGCAGAAGTGATGTTTATTCTTTTTCATCAGGGCTTGCATTACTATACGTTCAAAAGTGTTACCTTCCAATACACTTTTAAAAAAGCATCAAGAGGAATTAAAGGAAAGAGGCTTATGAACAGACTTTTCTGAATATTTGTGGTCTTCTAATTTGGGTGAGTTTTCTGAGGGAAGTCTTTCACTAACAGCTGCTTTGACACAGTCGCGTAGGGACGGAGAGCGATGGAGGTAGTTCGCCCCAGCGGCAATGTTTTTGGGATGCCCCAGCTCGTAGCCATGCCCCTGTGCGCCATGCCCACACCCCCATGCACCACAGCTACCCCCGTGCACTGTGGCCATGCTTCCACACACCACGGCCATGCCCCACGCACTGCAGCCACGGCCTCATGACAGAGTTCCGCCACCTCCCACCCCCCTCCACACGCTCCAAGCTCCGCCGCTGCTTTGACACAGCCTGTTAAGCACCCTGATGACCTCTTCCAGTTGCGTACAGCTTAAATTCTCAGCTGAACATTGTGGTTTCCTGCAACCCTTCAAGCATTTTCAAGAGCATCCTTTGGACTTTTCACCCTTGTTTTTCAACACTGTCTCATTTTTACGAAGTTCTTCTTTTGAAGTCAAACGTTTGTCTGTGGGCTGGTCCAAGCTGTTGCCAAAAATTGAGACACCAAGCCTGATTTATTACCAGTTGAGACTTTCTGGAAAAACATTTTCAATCCAAATGAATCTTTCTAGGCAGCAGGGAGGCAGGGAGTGGGGATCAGGATGATGAAGGCAATGAGATAGGCATTTTGATCAATAAGCATTTGGATTTCATAATGCTATAGGCAATTGGCCAGCCATAACTCTCTTCTGTGTGTTTGCTCACTATTGGCTCTGGAGACCTGGATGGGCATGCCTACTTTTTTAAATGTGCAATATTCCAAAAATCTTACTGTTCAGCCATAAAGGTCCAGTGTTCCCACTCTCATTCAATGAAGAGAAAAGTGAATGCCTTTGGATCAGAACTAGATAACCACACATCTTATTTAAAGTCTTTTTTTCCTGCAATGTATCTTGGAATAAAACATAAGCAGCCACTAGGTAGGAATGAAAATACCTCTGGATGTTCTATGGAAAGAGGAATGTCATGCAGTTTAACAACCCCCTGAGAAATTTAGCAACCAACAGCTCAACCAAGAGGAACATTTCCTCTGTCTGTTTTCCCTTCTGTTGAACATCTTTGGCAATTTCCCATGTAGATACAACATATATTTCACTGCGGTTAGTATTTCCACTCAGTCCGACAACACTTGTGTTCTGCATTAGTTCCTGGCTGCTATTTTAAAAAACACTATAGCCGCAAGACTGTATTATTTCCTGCAAAGTGGCCATAAAGGCAACCTGAAGCCATCCCAGTGTGTTGACAGAGGCCTAGGAAGGAGGAGATGTGTTTGAAAGCAATGCAGCAATGGTTCCCAAACTCAGGCATTCAGAGAATCTTTGCCTATTTAACTATTTTAATGGAACCGACATCTGAAGCTTTTGAGTGCAGAAAGAATGGCTGAAAGTTGGTAGTTTTCCTCTTGGATCCAGTTAATACCCCAAAAGAAGCATCATAGAGCACAGAGGGACTTACTTCTGATTAAACAACAATAGAATAGCATTCAGTTTATAATTATTTTGTATTTTTGTATAGTTTGGTTAGATATCAGTTTGCTTCATATTGTATTATTGCTTTATATTGCATTTTTTGTATTTTATCTGGATAATTTGTTTGATAATTGTGTGGTATTGTTTTTTATTCCTCTTTCCTTTTGTGGTTTGTGTGTGTATGAATTAGATTGTAAGCCTTTGGCAAGACCCACTGTTTTTGTTTGTTTTTCTTGTAAATATTAATTAATTTGGAAGAAGAAATGATTATTTAATATAAATTGTTTTACTTATAGCTATAAATGAATTAGGAATAAATTAATTAATACAAGTTGCATTACTGGTAACTATAAATTAATAATTAAAGAGAAGAAGAAGACAGCAAGGACTTATAGACACCAATGCTATGATGGGAATAAAAAGTAACTATTGATCTCCTTTTTAAAAAAGGACATGTCAAATCTGTGAACAGAATCAATAGCAGAATGAAGTGGCGCACTCATGCGCAGCCATGCCTCGATCACCTCCTTCCACATCTTTTGGGGAAGAAACCCATTCTTCCGCTCCAACGACAGCGGTGCCTGTGGGCGGCCAGTTCTGTGTTGCAGGCGTTGTTGAAAAGATCAACTTCTCCCTGCCCGTAGAGTTGAGCGAGCACCACCTGCAGTTCATCCAGGCTGCATTCCTTCGCTTTGTCCTCACTGTTCTTTGCAATGGCCGCCCAGGACGTTCTGCCTCTCTTCATGTGCACGCAGCAGGCTGCAGACCAGATGTGGCTGGGCTTGTTGACTCTGTTGCCCGAGACATAGTCATGTTTGCTGGGCACAGCTCCTGCAATGACATACAGGTCGCGGCAGAGGTGAGCTTTCTGGGCTCTTTCCCTGATACGGTTTTCGTATTTTGCCCACGAATATTTATTGAGTTCTTTAAACAGTGGGACGATGTTGGTCAGGGTGGAGGCTGCAGCTCTACTGTCATCATCAGGCTGATGGCCAACAGGATTCAAATGTCCCCTGTTATAGTTGAGAAGGTATCTGTAGTCGTCCGAAATCGCTTGGCTTTGTTTAATCTGCCACCTGGGAATTTGGGTGGTGTTCTCATTTTCCATGCTTCTTCCGAGGTTGGGCTTGACAAGCTGAAAAGCAGGCAGGAAATGCATTTGTCACTCTCTGGTTGGGGATATCGCAAAACCAAGGCCATATACCACCCCCACTGCCTCTTATGGCCATTCTGGGTTCAGTGCAAGCAGGCTGGATCTGAGAAGGTCCGGCTACCTCCCTCCTAGCCAGACACGCAATCATGATATCTGCACTGAGATTTGCAGGGATCCTCCAGGGTGTCTCAACACTTCTGCGTCCAGCACTCAGAGAGCCTTTTCCATGGAATTCCCTCCCACAGGAAACTAGAGCCATTTCTGCACTACACTGTTACGCAGCCAGCCCTCCACATTTGCGGGTTCCACTTTTGCAGATTTGATTATTTACGGATTATTTGCTGTCACCTCTGCTGCCTCCCCATGCCATTTTTAACAGGGACTGCATGCCTCATGAGATTGAGAAACTGCAAATAAGACTTGTAAGTCCCTTTTAAAAATGGTGTGGGTCAGCAGTGGAGGTGGCAGGAAACCCCACCAGCCACCCACTTCTGCGTTGTGAAGGAACCCTGTGTCAGGAGCCCCGGCGGAGCGCGCCAGCATCCCCGAGGACGCTGCGGAGACCGCTGCCACCGCTGGGGAAGGCCCAGACACTGCAGAGGCCAGTGACGACGATGGGGAAGGCCCGGACGCTGCGGAGGCCGCTGCCGCTGACAGGGAAGGCCCGGACACCACGGAGGGTGCCGCGGATGCGAGTGGGTTCGTCGATGGTGGCGGGGGTGATCCGGTGCCTCCTCCGCTGGGTGAGGCGGGTCCCGGTCCCAGTCCCGGGGCTCCGCCCACCCGTGGCTCCTACCTGGAGGAGCCTGCCGCCCCGCCTCCCACATTCTGGCAGCGGCAGCAAAGTAAGGAGGCGACCCGCCGCTCCTGCCGGCTGTTGGAGAGACACTTACAGGCTGAGAGCTCCCAGCTGTGAGAGCAGCTGAGTGCTCCCGGCTGCGGGCACAGCTATGGGCTCTCAGCTGCGAGCCTACGCCGGATGGGCTGCCGGCCAGTCTAGGAACTATTTAGGGCAGACACGGGGCAGGGTGAGGCACGGAGCAACAGCCGTTGGCTTTCCGTGGCCTCCCGTGTCTCCGTCTGGTTCCTGTCCCTTGTGCTGGTGACTGTGTTCAGCCCTCAGCCAGCCTGCCTAGGGCTCTGTCTGTGTACCTGGTGAGGTAACCCTTCTTTGTTTTCTGTCACAAGCCTCTATAGTTTAAGCGCGTCCTGAGTTTGCTTCACATTCTGTTCTTTGTCTGCTGGCTGCGAATAAACACGGACTGCTACCCAGCCGCCTGTCCTGCGTCTGCTTGACCTCCACCCACCGCTGGCACCCTGATAGCAACAGCAATAGCAGTTACATTTCCGTATTGTTTATCCGTGCAAAGCACTCCGTAAGCAGTTTACAATGTGTATAGCTAATTGCTCCATCAACAAGCTGGGTACTCATTTTTTCTGACTGGAAGGCTGAGCCAACCTGGAGCCTTGGCAGGACTGAACTCACAACGTTGTGGCTGCAGTACCACCATTTAACCACTGTGCCACTGGGGCTGTGATGCCTCCAAGGAACTCATGGTGGGTTGAATATGGTGATCATACTTTTTTGTGTATTAAGTACGGCTTGGGAGGCTTAGAGTTATGCATGGTTTTTCCACATTCATGGGGGTCCTGTACCCCTAACCCTAGCAGATCTGGAGAGATGATTGTAGTGCTATTATTCCACTTTCAACCTCCTGTGGAATTCTGGTGTTTCTAGTTTCCTGAGGCCCAAGAGATCTCTGGCTGAGAATTCTAAATGCTCCTCCCTAAACTGCAAACCCCAGGATTCCACAGGAGGTTGAAAGTGTAATAAGAGCACTATAACAGTGTAGTGTGGAAATGGCCTAGGTCTTTCCCCCTCCCTGCTCTTCTTTCGCCAGCAAGCAAGGACCCTTTTTCTTTAAGCAAGCTTTTAATGGGTAAGCAGGGAAGCTTCTTATTGAGATGTGCGTCTATTTATTTTAACTTTCGTATGCCTTTCAAGAGCCTGTGTGGTGTAGTGGTTTGAACGTTAGACTACAATCCCAGAGACTCGAAGGCAAAGGTGAATCTATCACAGAGCTTTCTGGAGGCTGAGAGTGTGTGACACACCCAAGGTAATCCAGTGAGTTTCCATGGTCAAGTG
Source organism: Iguana delicatissima (assembly GCA_948472985.1). Lineage (NCBI taxonomy): Eukaryota > Metazoa > Chordata > Lepidosauria > Squamata > Iguanidae > Iguana > Iguana delicatissima. The sequence goes on along the minus strand of CAOKZL010002750.1, from coordinate 135,170 downwards.
GTGAACTGAACCCTTGTTTACTGGGTTGTAGCCCAACGTTCAACCATCGGACCGCACTGGCACTCACTAGCAGGTAAAAAGTCCCCTTACCTGGGGCTCTATCATCCACTCTTGAACATTACTGCCACGACCAGGTTTGCATTTGTACGAAGAGTATATAGGAATGTGCTTGTCTCTGTCGTACATGGTGGCGAAGCGGTATGCCTTCTTGTAGAACTGGCAGATCCTGGCTTCGTTAGCAGGGGTCAGAGACTCTCCGGGAGGCATCCTATCCAAGAAGAACTCAAGGCAATTTGTAAAATCCTCCACTACCTCGCCCTCTCCAGGCATGAGAAAACAGGCAGCCAAAAAGGGCAGGAATGCAAAAAATATTTTTATAGCATTACACAGTGGGATTCTGTGTCTGAAAGAAAGACAGTTGAGCAGATTACACAATCACTGTATTATTTCTGTGTGAGCTGGCTTATGCTTACTTGGAGTTTACACATGGGTGCCAGGGGGATAGAGGCTTCATCTTCCTTGTGCCCCCAGCAGAAGCTAAATGGACCTCCTTTGCCTGATCTGGCCACTGGATCTTAAGGTGGGCCAGGATGCCATGTATGTAGTTTAACAGTAAGGCCATTTCCACACCTTATCAGTTCCTGTTGTTACCCCATCACGATCCCAGCAGTGCCTTTGCCAGGGTGGGAGCATGATGTGAATACCCCCCTCCTTACCCACTCGGCTCCCTGCCTGCCTGCCTGCCTGCCTGCCTGCCTGCCTGCCTGCCTTCCTTCCTTCCTTCCTTCCTTCCTTCCTTCCTTCCTTCCTTCCTTCCTTCCTTCCTTCCTTCCTTCCTTCCTTCCTTCCTTCCTTCCTTTTCCTTCTTCTTTCCTGCGCTGCACTGGAGAAGGAAGAGCCAACATTGTAGTTTCTCCCATTCCACATGTTCGGTGGTGATGGGGGTGTTGCACAATTGCAGGCCATTACTCGATTTTTTCCATTAATGGAATATCCTGTGATCATGATGGGTTGGCAGTGGGACCGTGAGGACGTTGTGTGAAAGCACAACTCACAGACTGCTGCCAATATGTCTCCGTCATGGAATGGCAATGCCATGCAGAAATGGTCAAAGACTACATAGTCTTGCTGAATACAGACTAGTCCCAGATCTGTAACTCCAGGCTGTAAATCCATAATTGCAGTACTGAATAGTGGCTGTTAACTCTGAGAATTGTGGAATGCAGTATTTCAATAATCCCTATATAAACTGCAAATGTTAGCAAGTATGGACACCATTGTAGTCTAGGTGCTATCTCACTCCTTCAGCTGTATAAATCTGCTTTATCCCTGAGGCTTTAATATCACTCTGTGTTGCATCAGAAGAAATGGGTTTATGTCCACAAAAGCTCGTGTTAAAATAGAAAACCAGTTAGACTTAAAGGTGCTGCCACATGCTTTTTTTCTCCTCCCTCTTCCTCCTTTTCATGCTGCAAGAGACAAACACAACTACTTCTTTGAAAACTGTCTTAACTCTCATTCATCTTTTCTTTATCTGACTCTCTAGCAGACAAGGCTCCAGTTGTATCCTTCCTCGCCTTCACTGCATTCTCTGAGATAGGACTGGCTGGCTTTAACAAAGCTTGCACAATTCTCTCTTTCCAGGCATATTCAAATCTTAAGAAGGAACTATGTGTGAAAGAAGATTCAAAGCTGCAGGCCCATCCTATCAAACGTTGAAACTGATTTTCAAATATGCAAATTTCTTAGGCTTGGGCTCCATGACAATTGGGCATGGCTAGCTTATTCTCTTTCTTGGGTTGCTTCAGGAAATTACCCAAATTTCTCAAATTCAGTAAGTTACTCAAATTAACAGGAGAAGTCCCAGTAGACGGGAGGAGGGATGTCATATGGAGGATGCTGAAAGCCTGTTTTCTGTTGCTCCAGAGATAAGAACATAGAGCAATGGCTTCAAACTTTGGGAAAAGAGATTTCACCAAAACATTAGGAAGAACTAATGAGCAGTTTGACAGTGGAAAACATTGCCTGTGAATGTGGTGGAATCTCATTCTCTGGAGGTTTTAAACAGAGGCTGGATGGCCATCGATCTTGAATGCTTCGATAGTATGTTCCTGCATGGTAGAACTGGGTTGGACTGGATGGCCCTTCTGGTCTCTTCCAATGCTAGGATTCTATGAAATTGGCTTTGCCAGTTCATCATCAGTTGAAGAGAGATGGGCACCCATGGGCTGAAGATCAGCTTGGTTTTTGTTTCATATTGTTTTTGTTTGTTTGTTTCATATTGTTTTTGTGCATGTAATTCATTTCTGTTCCACACAGAGGTGATTTGCTATGCAAATCCACTTTAACTTTCCTGGTTCCATCCCATGGAATCCTGCGATTTGCAGCTTAGGGAAGAGGATTTAGAATTCTCAGCTGGAAAGCTATAGTGCATCACAAATCTAAAAACCTCAGGATTTCCCAGGATTCAGCAACGGCAGTTAAAGTGGAGTCATAGCACTATATTTGTGTAGTGTGAAAGAGCCTTAAAAGTGCAACAACACTTAACGCTGGAGAATCTAGGATATCTCAGAAGGGGTGGTCGTAATAGGGATAGATAGTTTGAGTGACCCAAAGTGCCCTCAATTCTCGCCTGCCCCTCCAGGCCCCCTGTGTGATGTAAACTGATACTCTTGGGGATATTTTCCCGCCTGTTGACTTCCTGCCAGCCCTCTCTCAGCTCTTTCCTAAAATGCAACTGATAAACTGATAAACTGGCAAAGCCAATTTAATAGAATCTTAGCATTGGAGAGACCAGAAGGGCCCTGTGGCCCCTCTCAAAACTGCAAATCCCAGGATTCCATAGGATGTTGAAAGTGGAATCATAGCGCTATAAGAGTCTAGTGCGTAAATTGCCTTTGTTCTTTAATACGGATCTCTAACTGCTCCATACACTCTCTATCAGGTGTTAGTCCCCTGCTTTGTGAAAATAAAAATCTTCACACATACACATATGCATATTATTCTGTTCCTCATCCAATTTCTTTGCTTACCTACTATGGTACTCTATTTTGGCTAGTCTACAATTGCAATCGAGCGATCAATCTATTAAGTTTACTCTTAGAAGTCTTTCACAGAATCATAGAATCACAGAGTGGGAAGAGACTCCAGAGGCCATCCAGTCCAACTCCCTTCTGCCATGCAGGAACCCACATCAAAGCACTCCCAACAGGTGGCCATCCAGCCTCTGCTTAAAAATCTCCAAAGAAAGAGACTCCACCACGCTCCACTGAGGCAGCAGCAGATTCCAGTGCCAGACAGCTCTGACCATCAGGAAGTTCTTCCAGAGATTTAGGTGGAATCTTTTTTCCTGCAGTTCGAATCCATTACTCCTTGTCCTAGTCTCTGGAGCAGCAGAAAACATGCCCGCTCCCTCCTCAACAAGATGTCCCCTCAAATATTTAAACATGGCTATCATGTCCCCTCTTAACCTTCTCTTCTGCAGACCAAACATACCCAGTTCCCTAAGCCGCTCCTCACAGGGCATGGCTTCCAGACCCTTCACCATTTTGGTTACCCTCCTCCTCTTGTTAATATCCTTCTTGAAATGAGTGCCCAGAACTGGACACATACTATTAAATTATAGCATGATGGTTCTGCTTCAGCTAATATGGCAACACCCAATGGAACCCTATGATTTTCAGTTAGAGGAGGGGAATTTGGAATTCTCAGACAGAGATATCAGGTATTTCACCAGACTGCAGATCTCAGAATTCCACAGAATGCAGCCCCAGCTGCTTGCATGTAGAATGGGCTGGATATTCCTTGATATTCTCTTCTGTGCAAAACTTCTCTTCCTTTGCAAAGACAGCCTGTCTTAAGCTAACCAGAATCTCAGTGGTGGGGAAATTTCTTTTCATCCACGCATGAGAAACCTCTGCTGCTGTTCTGGCATAGCAGAGAAACTCAGAGTAGACCTTTTGCAGCAACATTCCTCTTGGCTTGCAGACAAATCATTACCTTGAATGACTATCCAGGTTCTTTCTCTTGGCAATAGGCATGTTTTAATTCTTGTGTTCAATACCGTTCTCTTTTACGCAGCTCTGTGTAGTCACTGGTTCTTGAGGTGTACTGCTGTCAAGGCTAAAAGATCCCTTATGGACATGTCAACTCAGAACGTGTGTGAGTTCATAATGTGTTCTGACAGCATCCCTGGCAACAATGGCTGGAATCCTTTGGTACACTACTGTCCTGTGCTGGTAGCCAGCCAAGGTTCACAGCTCTCCAGTTACAGTCTTTTATCAGCAGTCATGAACAAAGTTTATAACAGTTTGTTAGCCAGTTTGCTGGTCATTGTCTTCATAGTCCAAGTCATAGAATCATAGAAATGTAGAGTTGGAAGAGACCACACGGGCCATCCAGTCCAACCCCCTGCCTTGCAAGAACGCCCTCAAAGCACTCCCGACAGATGGCCATCCAGCCTCTGCTTAAAAACCTCCAAGGAAGGAGACTCCACCACACTCCATTGAGGCAGCATATTCCACTGCTGGACAGCCCTGACCGTCAGGAAGTTCTTCCTGAGGTTCAGGTGGAATCTCCTTTCCTGCAGCTTGAATCCGTTGCTCCTTGTCTTGGTCTCTGGAGCAGCAGAAAACAAGCCCTCTCCCTCCTCTACATGGCATCCCTTCAAATATTTAAACATGGCTATCATGTCCCCTCTTAACCTTCTCTTCTGCAGACTAAACATCCCCAGCTCTCTAAGTCTATCCTAGTCTGTAGTAAATTCAGAGCAACAGTCCAGTAACAAAGTATGTACACAAGGCATGGGTCAGGGTTTCCAGGACCACGAGCAAGGGCTCTGAACATGAGGTGCACTGCTTCCCCAATAAGATCGGTTGTCTGCAATGGCTTCTTCCCAGCCCTTTCCCTCCCTCAGCTATTTGCCTAATGTGTTCTCACTATATAAATGCTCCAAATCTCATAAGCTCTCCCATTTTACCTATGCTGGCTGCAGTAAGTATTGTCCTGTTCATGTCTCTGTGTTGTGGCTCTTGGGAAGGGTCCTGGAAGGGGGAAATGACAACTATGATGGTCAGTGAAGTAGACTTGAGTCGACTGACTTGGACTCAAGTTGGACTTAAGTCACTTTGGTGAGTCGACTTGGACTTGACTTGGCAATAAATGATGCACGGACTCAGCTCGACTCAAGACTTGTATATTTTTGCTGCCCTTGGTTCAGTAACATAAAATATTCATCCGGAAACCGTAGGACTTTGAATGACACTTCCATCTCTTTTGGCCTACTAGTCACATGACGATCTGTCTCAAGCCCAAAGTGTGGGTGCATGTCTCAGAGGGGAAGAGAAAATGGGCTAGACAATGGACTCAAGCAGGCTTGAGGTCTGCTCAGCAACCTGTCCCTGCTGCATATAGGAGGAGCCTTCTAAAACTATTCCTAAGAGCAGAAGACAAGACTCACTCACTAGAGCACAGGGTGCATTTCTCAGAGGGGAACAGCAAACGGGTTAGGCAACAGACATGAGAAGGAAGAATCCTTCCTTCTAAAGTTTTCGAAGCTTCAGTAGTCAGAAGTAAGAAGGATCCTATTTCCAACTTCTGAAAAATCCTCCAGCTTCTGAAATGGGAAGTAAGAAGGATCCTATTCCTCATGCCCAAAGCTGCAGGTGGAAAAAGCAAACATTTGGAGGGCCATCTCTGCTTAAATTGTTAAATTCAACTCTGTCCAAAAATTCTGGAATTTAGGTTAGGGTATAAAGTTGGCTCCCAGACTCGAGACTTGCCTTGAAACTTGGAGTAAAAGACTTAAATACATCTCTGATGATGATGTAACTATACTGGTCTTGGTGGTGACATCAGGGGAGCTTGACTATGCTACAGCAGAAGTCACCCAATGCACCTTTGATCACGTTCCTCCTTATACCTGCTGCAACCTAGGCCTCCATCTGCCCCAACTGAAGCAATCGGCCATGATTTTGTCAAGAAGAGTCTTTGAACTCAGAATCAGTCTTGGGTTAACCTGTGAGAAATGTCAGCTTAGAGAAGTAGTCCCATAATATACAATGCAGATCTTTACTTATTTGATGTGAGAGGGAAATTATGTGGCAATGTATGCCAGCGGTGGTGTAGGCTGTGCCAGTTTTCTGGTTGTGGTTTAAATACAATTATCTTTTTAAAACCTGGAGGTCCTGGTTATAAAGACCATCTCAGCTTGTGTAAGCCTACCAATGCTCCAAGGCATCTCGAAGAGATCCTTCTCTCATTTCCGCCACCATCACAGGTATGTTTGATGGGACTAATAGAGAGGCCTTCTTGGTGGCTGCTCCCAGGTTTTGGAGCACCCAGAGAGGCTGAGATGCTTTTCTCCTTGCTATATATCCACTTGAGGCCCCTCCCTAAACTGCAAACCCCAGGATTCCATAGGATGTTGACAGTGGAATAATAGCGCTATAACAGTCTAGTGTAGAAATGGCCTCTGACTTTTAAATTAATTTATTGTGTACTGAATCCTACTAATATGGGTTTTCTATGGTGGAGTGCCCTCTTGTGGCTGTGAATGTACCATTGTAACATGAAAAGCAGTAGTGAAGAAGTCTAACGGTACCTTTGAGCCTTTTTTTAGCATGAGCATTCATAAATTTCAACCCACTTCTTCAGCTGCGTGGAGGGAGTGTAATATTCCAAAAGGTCTCAGGTATATCTGCACATGGACATAGTTGTGGGGGTAGTATCAAAATGTGGTGGAATACAGAACAATGCAGATTGTATCGCTGATTAGAAGCATTTAAAGCCTGAGGGTGCAACTATGAAAGGCTAAAGGGGGGCTCATTAGTCCCCTAAAAGACCTTGGGGGTCCACACAATCCCCACTGCACCCACTGCCATAAGAAATCTCTCTTCTTTGCCCCCACCCAAGATGTCTGCAGATCGTAGAGCTGGGAGAGATCCTAAGGACCGTTGAGTCCCATCCCATCCTGCCATGCAGGGATACTCAGCCAAAACATTCCCCACAGATGGCCATCCCATCTCTGCTTAAAAACCTCCGAAGAAGGAGACTCCACTACACTCCCAGGCAACATATTCCACTGTCAAATTGCTCTTACTGTCAGAAAGTTCCTCCTAATGTTTGGGTGGAATTTCTTTTCCTGTAGTTTGAAGCCATAGCTCCATGTCCCAGACTCTGGATCAGCAGAAAATAAACTTGACCTCTCTTCTATATGACATCCTTTCGAACATTTAAACATGGCTATCATGTTACCTCTTGACCTTCTCTTCTCTAGGCTAAGCATATCCCGCTCCCTAAGCTGCTCCTCATAGGACTTCATGGTTTCCAGGCCTTTGACCATTTTGATCCTCCTCCTCTGGGCATGTTCCAGCTTGGCAATATCCTTCCTGAATTGTGGTGCCTTACCACAACAAACCCACTAAAGCCGGGCTTTCCAAACTGTGTGCCGTGACACGTTAGTGTGTTGCCTGAAGTGTGTAGGTGTGTCATCTACAATCTTGGAAATGTATAAAATTTTAGGTGTTATAAATTTAGAAATTATGTTTTCAATTTTCATTTTAAGTCGAAATGTAAAGGCTATCTCGTTATATCTTATGTCTGATGTTTGTAGAAGATTTTAACAAAATTAATTATTGTTTTAATTCTGCTCAAATTTGCTGACTGTTTGCCGTAATAAATTTTTGAATCTGTTATTATTTATAAATCATATATTTCTAAAAATAAATTAAAGCTCTTCATGAGATATGTTGTATCCTCATACATTTAGTTATTGCAATTTATGTATGTGTCCGTATCTCTTATAAGGGGTTAGTTTAAGCTCCGGTTTGCTAGTAAAACTGAATTACTGTGTCACGAAAATGATGCATGTCTAAAAAGTGCATCACCAACATGAAAAGTTTGGAAAGCTTTGCACTAAGCAACACAGCCACTGATCCACAATAGGGGGTCACCTTGAGGCCGAAGTATCCAATCCAGGAAGGGATTAAGTAGGAGGAGGAAGGTGAGTGACAGGAACCCAGGATTGTAACCGTGGGGATCCGTGACACCCACCCTTCTTCCTATTTGCTCAAGGCAGCTATGAATTGAAACAAGAAAAATCTCAACTTTCAGGACCTCAATAGCTGTTATCAATTATCAGTTATCAGAAGTCTTAACCGTGTAAGAAGAGAGCTCTGTCTCAGTTCCATATTTCTTACCAAGCTCTAAATAAACTGTCCATCTGGTTACATCCACAGTCTGAGATAATGACTTCACATACAGCTACTGGAACATAGCCAGACTCTTCTCCAACAGACATAGAACGGCGGTGGGGAGGAGAGGCAATGGCTCTCCGATAAGTCCAAGTGCATCTCTGATCATTGCGGAGGAAGAGGGGGAATACCAACCTCCACAGGAACCAAAAATAGACCTATGCAGATGTCAGGTTAACTTCTACCTACATACTTCAGTAACTAGATTGTAGCCAAAGCAGTATCTCTCTTTCAGGCATGATAATTAATTATAATCCTGGGAAAATAACTCTTTGCTTAAAATTTGCTGCTTCAAACTCTGTATGAACATTTTTAGATCTCTGTACACCAGAGCCTAAAGCCCAGGTTGCTCCCAACTTTTAGACCATTTCTGCACTAGACGGTCATAGTGCTATCATTCCACTTTCAACATCCTATGGAATCCTGGAGTTCGCAGTTTAGGGAGAGGCCTCAAAGACCCCTCCCTCAACTGCAAACCCCAGGATTCCATAGGATGTTGAAAGTGGAATAATAGCACTATGACAGTCTAGTGTGGAAATGGCCTTAGTACACCCACTGAGTAAATAGGAAATCAACCTGCACGTAAATTCCGTTGATAGCGCCAGCATGATGTAGTGGTTCGAGCATTGAATTATGACTCTGGAAACCAGAATTCGATTCCCCGCTCAGCCATGGAAATCCATTGGGTGACTTTGGGTACATCACACTGTCTCAACCCCAGAAAACCCCGTGATAGGTTCATCTGAGGGTCACCATAATTCAGAAACAACTTGAAGGCACACAACAAAAGCAAGTTCCATAGACTGAATGGGTCTAACTCAATTAGATTTAGGCTCAGGTGGTCAGCAACAAGTAGGGACATTTTATTCTATGCGGTCAACTTGTGAGAAAGCTAAAGAATTTTTGAAATAAATACATAGTAGTATTCAGAAGATTTGAAGGTTAATATTCAATTGAAACTGAAACTGTATTTATTAGGACAGTTGGATGACCAAATGGAGAAGAAATATAGAAGATATATGACCATGGCAAGAAGATTTACATAGGCACAGAAATGGAAATATGCCGCAATTCCAGTGAACAAAGACTGGTTGCTGACACTATTTGACCGAGCTGAAATGGACAAATTATCAACACTGATTAGAATAAAATCATTGGTATCATTTTCAAAAAGTTGGGAACCTTTGTCTTTTGGCAGCAAAGTGAGAATAACATGGTAACTGTAGGTTTTTATAATGAATAGGTTTGGTTCTGCTGAAGAAGTGTAGGAACAGTATATAATCAAAGAAGTTATCTTATGTAGTACAATGTATAACCATCATTAGAAAGTTGGCAATGTTAATTTTTTCTTTCTTTTTGACTCTTCTCTATTATTTCTTACTTCTTTCTTTTGCTTTTGTTTGCTTTCTTTTTTGTTTGCTTTGAAAATTTTCTAATAAAAATGTACAAAACTTAAAACAGAAGAAGAATTGATGTGCTGTGTTATAAAGACAGTTACAGTTCAACCTTGGCTTATTTACAAGCATTGTTGAAAGGGTCAACTTTTGGCTTCCCATAGAGTCCAGCAAGCTCTTTCTTGAGTTTTTCCCAGCTGTATTGCTTCACTTCATTCTCACTGTTCTTCGCAATGGCACCCCATGCGTTTCTGCGATTCTTGTCCCGCACGCAGCAGGCTGCGGACCAGATATGGCTGGGCTTATTGACCCTGCCGTCGGCTATGTATTCATCTCCAGGCACAACTCCCGTAATGACATACAGCTCCTTGCAGGCTTCTGCCTCTTTCTTGAGAGTGAGTTCATAGTTTGCCCAAGCATCTTCATTGAGTTTGCTAAACTGGGGCACAATATTGGTCAAGGTGGAGGTGGCCGCTCGGCTATCTTCATCCGGTTGGTGGCAGACGGGGTTCAGGTGTCCCTTCTCAGTGTTTAAGGCCTGAGCGTAATCTTTGAACGTGGCCTGGTTCTTTTCAATGCCAGTGGCAGCAATGTTGGTTTCACGCTCATCTTCCATGCTCTTTCCTAAAGCAGGATCTACAAGCTGAAAAACGAAGAGAAAAACGTCTGAGCGGAGATCTTCCCTGCATGTGATGTCATGGACTTTTTGTAAAATAGATTTCTGCATGCATTGAATGATAGAGGTAATCAGGTAAGGAGCTGGCGGGGAAGGATGATTGGTGGAATGGATGAATAAGGTTAAGGATATAAGGTTAAGGATAAGGATATAAAGATATATATAAGGATTTAAGGTTAAGGTTAAGGATATAGCACATTGTTGTTGAAAACTGGGGTGTGTGAGAGATAATGAGTGAAAAATAGAGTTACGGGCATCAGTCAGGTTTAGGAATTAATGATGGGGGTTTAAGAGTCTGTGTTAGTAGTTTTAAGAAAAGAATGTGAGTGAGAGTGACTTATTTGACTTAAATGTAATAAACTACTAATCTGTTTTAATTTGTTCAATACTTCAATAATGAAGTATTGCTTTTGTGTATCACAAGTTTTCAGCCTCTAGGAACACTACACACACACACTAGACAGACAGACAGACAGACAGACAGACAGACAGACAGACAGACAGACACGAGAAACAGACCAGGAGCCCTTCCACACTATAGAATTATGGTGCTATGATTCCACTTTAGGTGCCATGTTTCCATGTCTGAAGTTCAGGGTGGAGTTTGTAGAATTCTTATCCAGAGAGAAGTAGGGGCCTCACCATATGACAAACTGTAGGATTCCGTAGGGTGTTGTTAAAGGGGAAACAGAGGGCTATAATTCTTTAGTGTCAAAGGGCCCTGGATGTTTTAGAGTGGATGCTTGATTTGTCCTCTTACCTGGGGCTCTATCATCCAGCCGTCGTACCGGTGACCCTTACCAGGTTTGCACTTGTAAGCAGAGTATATAGGTATGTGTTTCTCTCTGTCATACATGGTGGCATAGCGGTAGGCATTCTTGTAAAACTGGCAGATCCTGGCTGGGTTGGACGGTGTCAGGGATGCATCAGGGGGCGTCTTATCCAAGAAGAACTCAAGGCAGTGCTTAAAATCCGGCACCACCTCCGCCTTGGCAGGTATAAGGCAACAGGCAGCCATGAAGAGCTTGGCCAGCATCCACATTGTTAAGTGATTTATGGCCACAGAATGTTGTGTCTGAAAGACAGACAACTGTATAAATTATCCCAGAATCCCTCGCCTTGACTAGATTTCACAAAACAGCATCACAGAATCATACAACTGTAGAGTTTAAAAATCATTTCGTCTAACCCACTGCCAATGCAAAAATCTACAGACAAGCATCCCCAGCCATCGATTCCTTACAGTGAACACATACTCCATACCTGTTTGATTCCTGAATACCCAGGGGTCCATTCACACTATGCAGCTATAGAGCTACTATTCCATGTTAACTGCCATGGCAACATGAATAGGATGAGGAGGAGGAGGAGGATCATCATCATTATCATTTTATTGATTTATATCCTGCCTTTCTCCCCACAATGGGAATTTAAGGCAGCTAACAACACATTCAAGACAATATAAGAGCATCAATAAAAGTATGTAAGGCCATTTCTGCACTACACTCTTATGGTGCAATGATTCCACTTTCAACATCCTATGGAATCCTGGGGTTTGCAGTTTAGGGAGGGGCCGGCCGGCCCCTCCCTAAACTGCAAACCCCAGGATTCCATAGGATGTTGAAAGTGGAATCATCACGCTATAAGAGTGTAGTGCGGAAACGGCCCACGACTTAAAAACAATTAAACAATGTATGAAGTTAAAACATTAAATACTACAAATATCAAAATGCATTAAAAAGCTATAAAAACAGAACCCTACAGCATTAAAAGCTGGTCCCAAGTCAGTTTGTAAAAGCCCGACAGCACAAAAATGTTTTGACTTGCTGACAGAAGGTTAGCAAAGATGGGGGGCCCCCCTGACCTCTCCGGGGAGGGTGTTCCAAAGTCTGGGAGCAGCCACGAAACAAGCCTGAGAAAGTGGTGGGACAGAGAGAAGGGCCTCTCTGGACGATCTTAGAGCAATAACAGGCTTGTAAAAGGGAATATGGTCCCTCAATAAGTTCAAATAACTTGACCCTAGTCGTATAGGGCTACATATCCTGTGGATTCCTGCGGTCTGTAGTTTGATGACGCACTGGAGCTCTCTGGCTGAGGATTCTGAATTCCCCTGTCTAATTTTTCCTGTCCCCAGATTCCACAGAACAGAACCATGACAGTTAAAGTGGAATAATGGTGCTAAAATTGGGTAGAGTGAACAGACTTCGGAATTCTTCAGGCTGGGTATTAAACGACGAGCAAACGGCTGGGGGTCTGGGAAGGAAGGGGAAAGCTGGCTGATCTTGAAGCCACAGAGTCAGCACAAACATGCTCTCATGCTCTCAGTACAAACTAGACAAAATTAAAGTGCCCTGCAGCAGAATAATGATCATCCATGTTGAAACTTGGTCACATTTCAAAAGCAAGTTTTGATATGGAATGGCTGTATCGAATCAATGAAGGTGTCCAAGATATTCCATTGCTACCACTGAATTTCTTAGCCAGGAGATATACCACAGACCTGGAATTTTGGCTTAGAGCAGTGGTTCTCAACCTGTGGGTCCCCAAATGTTTGTGGACTTCAGCTCCCAGAAGACCCAGCCACTATGGTCAATGCTCAGGGCTTCTGGGAGCTGAAGTCCAAAAACATCTGGGGACCCACAGGTTGAGAACCACTGGCTTAGAGGTTAAGGGCACCAAGCACAGCTTGGAGTCACAGGAGACCCATAGCTTTAAAATCATATTTTGTGGTGCAGGACTCACCTCAGGCTCTGGAAATTTCAGTCCAGGAGAGAGGAAGGGCCTGCAAAGAAACAGCAAAGCAAAGCAAACACAAAGAGATGACAAAGCCAATGAAAGCTTCCAATTTGTTATCGGTATGGGATCCTGCACTGGAGGCTGCACATCTGATTAAACAGCTTTTCTTGCTGAGTTCTTATAAAGGAATATTCAGCAACCATTCACCCCCCTCCACTGGCAGTGAAAGCAGCAGATAATGGTGGAGAAACTTGTTGGGTTGGGTGGAGATGTTGCAGAACATTAAAGGTGGTCATAGATCTTCATCTAAAACACCCATAAAAGTCTGGATTGCCCAACATTTACAATTCTATCTGGAAGACCTTGAGAACCAAAACCACCATTTGAATTGCTGCATAAGAGATATTGGTGAGAGTAGGGAGGGGAAAGGTATGGTGGGATTTATTGTGAAATATTTGCCTTTCTTCTACTGAATATTGGAAGCTCCTCTTCCTCCTCCTCCTCTTTCTCATTATCATTGTCAATATTAATGCAATTTTCAAACTATCTTGAAAACCTGATGATCCTCAAATATCATATAATTTTTACCAGACCTTGATTTAACATTATCTTTTCTGCTGTGCTGGATGATCCCTTCCAAGGAATTCCTTACAAAAATCATATTTGTCCATATGGAGATAGGCTAGTAGAGAACTCGTGAGTCCACATGATTATCTCATACACTTTTCTTTTGCAATTTTTTATTGAAATGAGCAAATAAGACGTATTACACCTCACTTACATAAATTCCCTGGAAGATCTTCTGTTTGGTGCTTGATTCATTTATCAGCAGATGCTAATAAAATGATAAGAGAAATTGTTGCAAATTTTCTTCTCTCTGTTGCCAGGATTTGCACAAATATCCAGACCAAATAATATCTGGTGGTTTTTCTCCTCCTTTAATGGAACTATGTTTACTATGTTTTAAAATTTTATATAACAGCTGAACTGCTACTTGCTCAGTCTGTTTTCTATTGGATAACTTTGTATTTTGTTTTATATGATGGATATCTCATGTTTTGATGGTTGATGATCATACAGTAAATACAGTATCATAGGATTCCTACATCAATTATATCCATAATAAGTTTGAGGGGGTTGTAAGAACAGGTGCTGTTCACCCAGAATAAGTTTTAAATCTCCTGAAGTCATACACTCACATAGTCAGGAAAGAAACTTTACTGGATGGCACTAGATCCCATCAAATCCAATGATTAATTGGGACGTGAGGACACATTGATCAAATAGAAGTGAGCACATTCATTTGACAAGCACTTGTGGTTATAGCAAGCTTTGGAGCACATGCAAGTCATAGAACTGCAGAGTGAGAAGGGGCCTCATGGACCGTTGAGTCCAACACCTTGCTCAGTGCAGCTGAAACACCCCAAGCAGGTAGCTGTCCAGGACAGCCGTTCAGCAATGTTTTCTTCCTAACGTACCCAGGGACTGGTACCTTCTATGTGCCGACTGGCTACAACTGTTCTTTCCTGGAAACGCTCCATAGACCAGCAGCCAATGGTTCACTGACCAGTGCTGGTCCAGAAACTACCACTTCAAGTAGCACTGGAATAGACCATCTCAGAAGTCAGTGAGGTCCCCTTTGTTGGAGGTTTTTAAACTGTAGTTGGATGGTCACTTGTCAAAGATGCTTTAGCTGTGGATTCCTGCCTGAGCAGGGGTTAGACTAGCATCATAGAGTCATAGAGTTGGAAGAGACCTCATGGGCCATCAAGTCCAACCCTGCTCAGTGCAGGATCCCCAGCAAAGCACCCCCAGCAGGTGAGGTCCAGCCTCTTTTTTGAAGACATCCGGGCAAGGAGACCTCATCACCTCTCTGGGCAATTGGTTCCATTGTCCAACCACTCTTACTGTCAAGAAGTTACTTCTAATGTTCAATCAAAATCTATTTTTCTGAGATAAGTTCAACATCTCAATTTGAGAACTAAGAATTCAAAAGAAAAGGTGATATATCATGTTGAGCAGACGCTTTGGGAGCCATGGGTGTTTCATTTTTGCATCATTTGTGATGGGAAAAAAGATATTCTAAGCTTCCTTCCACCATATTTGTATTTTGCGGATTGTCATGCATTAATGTGTGTGTTGCAAAAAAGACGGTTTTTATTAAAAGGATTTTTTATTTCTTAAGAGGTAAGTCACGGATAAGAAGCTAGCTTGGTATAGTGCTTTGAGTGTTGGACAGGACTGTAGGAAATCAGGGTTTGAACCCGTGTTCAGCTGTAGGAACCCACCAGCTGACCTTGGCCAAGTCATACTCTCTCAGCCCAACAGAAAGACCGTGGCAAAGCTTGGCTGAATAAATCATGCCAACAAAACCCTAGGAGAGGTTATCATAAGTCAGATGTAATGGGAATGCACCGACAGCCAGCAAGGTATAGAGCTGTAAATGTTGACTTGAGAGGAAAGCAACAGAAAACTCTCTCTGAAGAAATCTTGCCAAGAAAACTTTGGAAGAGAGTCGCCATTTATAAAAAATATAAATTAAAAAAAGAAGAGGGCCACTTAAGTTGGAGACAGCTTGAAGTCACATAACAAGTGTCTGTCCATCTATCTATGTATGAATGATTTAAAAGAAAACAACTGAACAGCAGTGTTTACGAGTAGAACTTGAACACCAGAAGAAAACTACAAAACTGAAGCAAATTTAATAGGACGACTGAAAACAGGTACAGAGGGCCCTCAGTATCCACTAGGGTTTGGGTCCGGACCCCCCTTGAATAGCAAAATTCATGGATGCTCAGGTCCCGTTAAGTACAATGGTGTAGTAAAATTGTGTCCCTTATATAAAATAGCAAAATCAAAGTTTGCTTCTTGGATCTTTTTTTAAAAAAATATTTTCAAGCTGTGGTTGGTTAAATCCATGGCTACAGAATCTGCAGATATGGAGGGCCAACTACATTTGTTAAAAGCATCAAAAGTGTTGACTTCTGCCTTCCTTGGTGATGTTTGTGGGTGTGGTTAAAATAAACAGTATCCAATGGCAGATATATGCGGTTTTCTGAAACCTATTTTGGGTTGCAGGAGCACGTAAGCTTTCGGTCCTTATGCAGTTATGAGATGTATTTTGAACTTTTGTATAAATCAGGTACAGACATCTGGGAACTTTCAGCATTGCAAGGTTCACAGGCATGCTTTTAATGTGTAAGCAAGAAAGCTTCTTGTTGGGGTGTGGGTTTTCTTTAAAAGCTTTTAAATGTCTTTTAAATGATTTTATACTGTTTAATGTAGACATTTTAAATTGTTATTTTTTTAATTTATTAAGGTTTTTTTTTATTGATTCTCTTTGGGAACTGCCTTGGGTCCCCCTCTGGGAGAAAGGCAGCATGCAGATGAAATAAATTAATAAATCTGGTCTTAATAAATCTGGTCATGACTAGGAGAATCAAGAGGTATGAATATCTGTACCAATGACAATGCCTGGCCCTCAGGAAGAAGAAGTAAGTGATAAAGACAAAGAGGGAAGAAAATCTTGTGGGATACATAGATAACAGACTTTTTGGTGGTGACTGGGAATCGCCCTTGCGGAGACTGGGTTTCTCCACTCAGCCAGTTTTTGTCAGTCAGGACAAAGGGCTGTATTCTGGATATTTTACTTGTTTGGCTTATGGTCCATTTCAAAGCTGCAGAGAGGGACAAGAAGGGGCTCCAGGTCTCTCCTTTTTGAACACTCCCAGGCACCGACGGTTCAATCTGATGCAAGCCAGGGTTCCTCATTTTAAAAGGACTAAGCCTACTGAGATCCACTGAGGCAGAAAATACTTCTCCTTTTTCTCTCTCAGAGCTTGGAAAAGTTCCGTTTGGGAGGTCTAACTCCAGTGATGTATTTAAGTCTTTTATTCCAAGTCTCAAGTCTCTACCTTCAAGTCTCAAGTCCTTCAAGATACTTTCAAGTCAAGTCTCAAGTCTGCGGGCCAACTTTTCACCCCAACCAAAATTCCAGAACCAAAATTCCATCCGGCCTCTCCCTAAACTGCAAACCCCAGGATTCCATAGGATGTTGGAAGTGGAATAATATGCTCTATAACAGTCTGGTGCATTTTTTTTTAACCCTTTAACCTTCTCTTTTTTATGTTACAAGAGACTGTAACACAACTACAGACAGCCCTCCATATTTGCTAGGGTTAGGTCTCCTCTCTCCTTTCTTGTAAATTAAATGCATTGGTCCATGTTCATCTCTCACGACATCCCTTTCAGGTATTTAAAGATGGCTATCATGTCACCTCTCTTTTCCACACTAGATATACCCAGTCCTCTAAGCTGTTAATCATAGCTGAAAGAAACAAATCTCAACATGGGTATCCAGCCACTGCTGCCTGTATTTATTTTTTTTAAATCTTCCCTGCTTGTATTTCCGGCCATGAAAAACTGGCATCCGGAATATTTGAAGTTGCCCATGGCTTTTTCAGGATCCTCCTTGGATTTAAGGATTCAACTTTAAAACAATCCCTTTTCCCCTCAGTCCCAGAAACCCTGAGAATGGTAGTTCTGCGAACGAACAAAGGTCTTGAATCTTAAAACTAGTTTAAACCATCTGAGGGTGTGGTATAGAATGCAATTTGATTCTCAGAAGATTAAAAAAAGGAAACAAAAGTGATGGGGTGGTCCTTTAAAAATGCAGAATTTAAGTGTCATGTGCAAAAAATTCCTTACACTTATTTTTCTGATATCTGGTTGTTGTAGTCCCACATAAAGGTTACGATACCTGTGAGTTTCAGCCATTTCTGGGGGGGGGGGGGGAGGAGTTGTAGCTGTTTTGTTTTTCTCCCCCCACCCCAATTTTCTACTGATAGTCATTGGGAGCCTCAACAATTTGGATTTCAGAATGAAGATTTGAACCAGCCAGCCCTAGAATTGATTTAGAATCTGGGTTTTCTGAATTGCAAGATCAGAGTTTGTCTTGGAGGTCGTGCTCTAGCTAACATTCAGAGTCTAAAAATTATAAAAGAAGCAGAGGAAAGACAGTATGATTGGGGTGCTTTTAAAAACAGATTCATTTTATTATGAGTTTTGTGGATTTCAATCCACCCCTCAGATGCATTGATCATACAACCCTAGAACTGGAAGGGACCACAAGGGCCATCCAGTTCAACCCCATTCTGCCATGCAGGACTGAAGCCATTTCCACACTAGACTGTTATAGTGCTGTGATTCCACTTTCAACATCCTATGGAATCCTGGGGTTTGCAGTTTCGGGAGGGGCCAGCCGGCCCCTCCCGAAACTGCAAACCCCAGGATTCCATAGAATGTTGAAAGTGGAATCACAGCGCTATAACAGTCTAGTGCGGAAATGGCCTAAATCATCAAAGCATTCCTGACACATGGCCATCTAGACTCCATTTAAAAACGACTCCATGATACTCTGAGGCATCATATTCCATAGTCAAATTGTTCTTACCACCAGGAACTTCTTACTAATGTTTAGATGGAATCTCTTTTCCTGTAGTTTGAAGCCACTGCTCCATGTCCCAGTCTCTGGAGCAGCAGAAAACAAGCTTGCTCCATCGTCTGACATCCTTTCCAATATTTAAACATAGCTATCATGTTGCCTCTTAACCTTCTCTTCTCCAGGCTAAACATAGCCAGCTCCCTAAATTGCTCTTCACAGGGCATGGTTCCCAGGCCTTTTGGGTATATAGGAGAGGGACATAGTTACAAAGGTGAGATCAGAGTGAAATGAGATTAGAAAATGGTCGTTGTATTGCTATGGGCTGATTCAGCATAAACCACAAGGCTGCACTAGAGGAAAACAGCAGGAAAGGGAATCCTCGAATCGTGTTTCTTAAACTTGCTGCTCTGCCTGGGTCCATGCTTGTGTACGCAGACATCCCACTGAACTCTGGAGTTGCTACAGTTTTTGAGTGCTAAACAAAACGTTGGGTCCAAATAGCACCATCCATGCTTGTGTTGAACCTTGTTCCTCCAAGGATATAACAAGTCTTGCTGAGCTCAGCCTTATACCAAGAAAAGGAGCAGATTGATGTCGGAACCCCCATCAGATCTGGTTCAACCAACCACCCAGGTATGTTTTCTGCGAGACTGACTATGCCTGATCCGGATTGTATTTTACAGTGTATCTGCGCCACACTTGTATCAGTTCCATCCCACTTTAACTGTCGTGGCACCATCCTATAAAACACTGGGGCCTAAATCCTATTGTTAGTCCTAACTAGAGTGGAACCATTGCAGCAGTTTTTTCCCATGTGTTGACTCACCAGCCAATAACTGACTAAATGGGTCTCCTCTAGTCAGGACTAACCAAGAAGATTCCAGTCTGAGATTTTTAGGTCAGTGAGATTCTAGGACTGCAAGTCCCATTTGCCCCAAGCGAGCTAGCTGATGATGGGCGATGGGATTTATAGTCCAAGAACTAGACTACATTTCCCCCACAGCTACTGTAGACAGACAGTAAGCTCTCAGGTGAAGAATCCTAAGTACTGCCCCAAACTACATCTCCCAGGATTTGTTAGGATGGAGCCATGGGTTAGACTGTGTACTGTACACGCACTAGTCTCAGATGTGAATTTCAGGGAGACGGGTAAGGCACTTGTAAGTGGCATTTTGGTCCTGCACCTTGTGATGCCAGTGTGGTGTAGAGGTGTGAGTGTTGGGAACAACAACATTTATTTATAACGCCCTTTACACCAAAGGGTGATTGGACTATAACTTTCGGAGACCAGGATTTAGATCCCTGCTCAGCCATCGAAAGTTACCTAAGGAAAGCAGTGGGAAACCCCTTTTAAACAACTTTTGCCAGGAAAATTTTATGTTAGAGTCACTTCAGGGATTGCCCGTAAGCTGGAAACGACCTGAAGGCACACAAACAATCCTTCTGAAAATGCAACTGTATTTGTTGTATGAAATGCAGACAGCAGAGGGTGCCACACACCCAGGAAATTTTAGCAGAGGGGGAAAGAGTGATCATAACTCAGTGGTGGGACACCTTCTTTGAATGCAGGATTCATTCATAATCCCCAGTAACCCCAGCTGAAATAAAGAAGGAAGGAAGGAAGGAAGGAAGGAAGGAAGGAAGGAAGGAAGGAAGGAAGGAAGGAAGGGAGGAAGGGTCAAGCAGCAGGTGAGAAAGACTGAAGGGACGCCATGTAGAGGAAGGAGAGGGCTTGTTTTCTGCTTCTCCAGAGACCAGGACAAGGAGCAATGGATTCAAGCTGCAGGAAAGGAGACTCCACCTGAATCTCAGGAAGAACTTCCTGACAGTCAGGGCTGTCCGGCAGTGGAATATGCTGCCTCCGAGTGTAGTGGAGTCTCCTTCCTTGGAGGTTTTTAAGCAGAGGCTGGATGGCCATCTGTCAAAGGTGTTCCTGCATGGCAGGGGGTTGGACTGGATGGCCCCTGGGGTCTCTACATTTCTGTGATTCTATGACTGCCAGCCCCTGGCAGCTACAGTAGAAAACACGGGGCTAGATCAGCCTTATAGATATTCAGCAATACAGATCTCCAATGGCTATGAATACCCCAAAGGCACCAAATTCCACCTTATTTTAGAAGGTAAGTGGGGCCAGCCCTGGTTAGTACTTGAATAGGAGACTTCCAAAGAATACCAGGTGCTGTAGGCTGTATTTCAAAGGAAGGAACTGGCAAGACTACCTCTGAATATTCCTCGCCTAAGAAAACCCTATGAAATGCATGGCATCACTGTAAGTTGATAGGTGATTTGAACACACATACGCACAATGCCCATGATGGAGGTTGTAGTTCAACAGATCTGGGAGATGCCAGCTTGAGGAAGGCTGTGGCTGGATAGTACAATGATCTGACCTAATACATAAGGCAGTATGCTAACATTTTTCCTTTTTCCAAACCTGTGCTAGCAAACCACAGAATCCACTCTTTAGAGCTCAGAAGTTTCTTTCTTAGCACAAGTCACAGAAGTGGCTGCTGGCCATGGTGGTTAAAAGGGGCTGGGAATTGTAGTTCACAGATAGGAATTTTCTAAGCTCTAGTCTCTTTGGCTGAGAACCTACATTATTTTGGTGTAGCAATCCACCAGTGGACTTGCCCTATGCTAGCACAGTATAGTCCTTAAACTGAATACTATCTTACTGCAATTTGTAAGAAACAGTGAATGCACATAATGCACATAGGCCATGTGCACTGGCACACTACTCTAGATGCATTACCACACATCTTCAACTGTACTGTAAGCAGAACTCTGCTCTCACCATCATCAGCTGGACATATCTGTTCCGCATTGTCCACGCAAGTCACTCTACATGTGCATGCCCATGTATGTCAACTGGCCTATGTCTTCCACAGATTACAAGCTACTCTTCCTTTGCCCCTGTTCTGAGCAATCTCTTTCTCCACTTCTGCTAACATTTAGAGAAAAAACTCTTCAGCTATGGCCTGTGCCATAAGATTTCCAACTTCTGTCTACGGTTGTGAAAGCTGGACTGAAAGCTGATAAGAAGAGCATCAGCTCACTTGAGGTGTGGTGCTAGAGAGTTTTTCAGTTACCTTGGACAACCAAAAAGATAAGTAAATGGGTTCAAGAGCAAGTCAAAGCTGAGCCTTCTCTAGAAGCCAAGATGGCTAAACTGAAACTGTTCATACTTTGGATGTAGATACGCCTTTTTTAGTAAAGACAGTAATGCTTGGTGAAGTAAAAAAGGCAGTGGTAAAAGAGGAAGGCTGCATCACAGGTAGAGAGACTTAATCAAGGAAGTCATGGCCCTGACTTTGCAAGACCAGAGCAGGGCTATTAGTAACATGGTGACTTGGAGATCTCATTCTTAGTCATCTAGAAGTTGTTCAGACAGCAATTAACCACAACAAACGCTCTTGCTTTGCAAAGTGCATTACAACTTTTATTGTACTTGACTACGTGCCAGCCCTGTCAGGCAGACTTCTGCAACAATAGGAGAAAAATCATGCAATCCGGTTCAGTTCTGGACTGTTCCTCTCCATGACTCAGCGGAGTCCATTGCGGAGTTGGGACTTCAGCCCATGTCCTGCCGTTCCAGCTTCAATGGCTGAAACAAGCAATTTCTCCATCTCTGTGCTCTGCTGTTTGAGGCTGCTTCCATGGTGATATTCCCCAATCACTATAACCGATTTCAAATGGTGCTAGAAAGAGAAATAGACTCCGAACACCAGAAGAAATCAGTCATCCTTTAAAGGGGCTCCCAGAATCTGCAGAAGGAAAGGTTGATGATCGTCATTTAATACACACAAAGAGATCTCGAAAGCATCTCATTTTAAAAGAGCACATCCATTCTCCTAAGCACAATTAAGTTTAATTAGGCTAACATAATAGAATTTTTGCTCATTCAACAACTGAAATAAAAAGAAGACTCACTGGCAGAATTAAAACACTTGCATAGCTCAATGGGCTATACATGCAGCTGAGAAAAGCTGAGGCACGATCGCTTTCCACTCACCAATTCAGTTTCCTTTGAGTGGGGGGTGTTCTGAAAACAATCTCCTCTTTGCTAACTGGGTCAGATTATTCAGTCTTTGTTCCCTTCAGCTTTAGGACGGTGCTTTGTACTAGCAAGCTGAAAAGGAGATTCTTAGGAATCTGTATGGAAGATATCTTTTTTTTGTAGGCCAAAATACAGGTTGAGCCTCCCAATCCAAAATGCTTGGGAGCAGAAGTGTTCTATATTCTGGATTTTCCCCCCTGCATTTTGGAATACAGTACCTTTTTGGAATACCCTCATGCCTCACTTGTTCCCTACTTGTGTTAGGCATGAAATATGAGGCTGGAGAGACACTGCGGATCTGTGAAATGGCAGGAGTCTAAGTACAGTGCTCAGTGCGAATCCGTATCTCCCACCGTTTCACAAATCCTCAGCCTCTTTCTTTTTGCAGCTGGCTACCCGCTTCTGCTTTCAAGCCGGGGGTTGCAGTGCTCCTCCGATCTGAGAGACGAATGAGCAGCTGTGCCGCAGCTGCCACCTCAAAGGTAGAAGTGGGCAGCTGGTGGCAAAAAAATTTGGTTTTTGGATTCTGGATAAGGGAGGCTCAGCCTGCGTGTCAGTAACTGATTCTCCGAAAAAGCCACACACATGCCCATACCGTATGCCTTATGCCAGTGGTTCTTAACCTTTTCTTTACCAGGAACCGCAATATAATTCGTTGCCAGGGACCCCCAAGACTTAACTCAAGATTTAAATATTCAAATTTTTATTTAAATATTCAAATATTTAGTTATTAAAGGCTTCCGGAGACTAGGATTCGAACCCCCGCTCAGACACTGGGTGACCTTGGGTAAGTCACATTTTCTCAGCCTCGGAGGAAGGCAAGGCAACCCCCCTCAGAACAAATCTTGCAAAAAAAAAAAAAAGCCCTGTGCTAGGGTTCCCCTTAGGCTTGCCATAACTGTGAAGTGACTTGAAGGCACACAACAAAAAAGTACCACTGATGGAGGGGGCATCTTTTTAGCCATCATGTCTCCTCCTCCTTATGGCAACTGACTTATGGCAACCCTAAGGCGAATCTATCATGGGGGTTTTCTTGACAAGATTTGCTGCCTTTGCCTTTCTCTGAGGCTGAGAGAATGGGACTTGCCTGAGGTCACCCAGTGGGTTTCTATGGCAGAGTGGGGATCCAAACCCTGCTCTCCAGGTCATAATTTGGGCATGCACACACAGGCCTCCCACTGTTCCCCTTTTGTCAGGGATGTGGCAGTGGAGGTGCGTGTGTGCTGAAACTGTTCCCTGGTTTGCTGCCATGTACTTGCCATGGCTGTTGGTATCTAGCAGAAGGGCTTTGTAGACCTTTTTTGAGGGGTCCCCAGACCGCAGCTTAAGGACCACTGGCATATGCCATATGATGCGGGCATGTCAGGGATTATCCCTGGCTGGATGTGTTGCAACATACTAGAATCATCTTTCATATTTCTAGAGGCATACATTCTTTTCAAATCCATTCCTGCAGTGTGGAATTTAACTGAGGATCTACTTTGTTGGCTCCCGCAAGTTTTTGCCTGTTGCCAAAACACCTGTACTCTGAAGTTTGAAAGGTAACTATTGAACATCCACTGTTTAATGCTTGGAAGATCATACTGCTTTAGCTATGCATGCGTACATATTTTATAGAGGTCAATTTCACACAAATACAAGAAGCCCCCACCTTTTGATGCCCCATTATCTGACAGCTCATTCTTTGGATGCTTCCAGGGTAAGAACAAGTTCCATTAATTCAACAGAGGTTTTGCTCTTCCACCAATTCTTCTTGCCTACGGAGCCTTGCTGGAACTGCTTGCACGCTCGTGCTACTTGCAAAGCGAGCTTGGGTAGGGGAAAGCACTAAGCTGGCTGAGAGACTTTGCAAGCAGCATGCACGCGGTTGGTCCCAAGTGAGCCTCTGTAAAGCCTTCACGCTCCCTACAGTACAATACCTGGGTTCTGCTTTTCAACCAATCCTTTTTTCTGTCAAGGCTCTGGTTCTTAACCTGTCATAGAAATAGGGGAAGCCTATATGTTTCTGGAAATATGCTCAACTTAATACTAATACTTATACCTAGCCCCTCTTCATTTTTAAAAAAATTATTTTTATTAAAATTCCACAGAAACTAAAATTTATATATCACATATTGTTTGCATTATTATTAATATTTCCTGTACAATATTAAATAATTATTTCCTTCCTTAATACATTGTTAAATCAACCCCTCCTCCCCCCTCCCTCCCTATCCTGTCCCCCTCCCCCATATTAACAATACATTATATATTGGCAATTATTTTTGCCACCAATTTATCCTTCCCCTTCCCTTCTCTATGTCCCTCCCCCCTCCCCCCTCCCGCTTTCCTTTCCTTATTATGCGTTTCCCCCTCCAATCTCTTTTTTGTTTCTTATTCTAAACCTCCTTAGTGTGAAATCTCTTTTTGTTATTGTAATCTACCTTAATTTTCCTACTCAGTCTATATTCCTGCCTTAATATAAGTGTTACCATACCTAGCCCCTCTTCGTATGGTATATGCTCCTCTTCTCCCTCCTTTTTTCCATTTTTTCTTTACTTTTCTGTTTCTTTTAAATTGTATTTTAAAATCAAAGAAAAAAGAAGTCATGTATATGCTTATAAACAGTTTGCATCATGTAACAGGCACATATTAAAAGCAAAAATCATAATGCCAGGATGCATACATGCTCTATGTCTCATCTTCCACTATCGTTCCACCCACCCTGCATCAAGAAACCCCAATTCTGCGTCAACAGGGAGAGGGGTATACCATTGCTATAAACTCCATATTGGTACCTTAGCCAATTCCTAGGAGAAGATTCATTTTTTGTGATTACTGTAAGCAAACTGTTTGGGTTATTTCTTTTTTGGCCTTCCTTCCACTTTCCTACCGAAGCTCTCTGTAAAATGTAGGTCATAAATCTTTTTTAAAGCTCGTTGTTGTATGAAAATACATCTTGTCAGATGCCTTAAATCTCCTTCGCCTCGGAGCCCAGGGTCGTTTCCTGGGGAGACTTAAAGGGCAGCCATTCTTCCTCCAAGAACACTGATTTCAAATGGTGCTAGACACTGCGTACTTAAATCTAAACCACCATATGAAACCAGCTTCCTGAGGGAGCTCCAGACGGACTTCCTTCTGGTGCGGAAAGAGTCCACCGCCTGACCTAGAAAAAAGAGATGTTAGCACATGTTTGGGTTTTTTAAAAAAAGAAGTTTCCCTCTTGCATCGCCATGCAGGCAACCAAGCGCCAAGTGAAACAGCAGCAGATCAAACCAGAAGAATCTGGGAAGGTTCCTTTTCTGGGTTATACCTCCCAGAATCCCCAGCCAGCATGGAATTGTAGTCGAGAAAAGGAACTTTTCAAAATACCAGCTCCACAGCAGCTGCAACAATAGTGCAATCTCCATTCTGGACACAGTCTTCTAATGCATTTAACAGGTGCAAATGGAGGGCGCGCAGGAAAAAATATTAGAAGTAGCAACGGTGAAGGATACAGCAGAGTTAAGAATACCAGTACTAAACTGGACCAGAAACCACATGTCCTTATAGCTCAGTATTCTATTGACAGTGGATGGCCACAAGACCCTAGAGAAGGTTACTTGCATAGCATCATGTGTAATATCTGTTCCCACTTACATTTTTTAGGTTCTAGCAAGGATCTCCAAGGTTCTAGCTTTGGTCCTCCAGATCTTTTGGACTCCAGTTCCCAGAATCTGTTTTGGCTGAGGTTTCTGGGAGATGAAGTCCAAAAAATCTAGAGGACCAAGCACCCATCTAGTCTGCTAATGCAGTAGTCAGTGACTTCCTCTTCCATCCTTCTGTGCTATCAATCAACTCACTGGCCATGTATGTCCAGCCAGACTCACCTCATCCTTTTTCATCTGTAGTTCCTATGGACAAATGGCTTGGGGGTGTTGGCACTGTGACAGTGAAAATCTGTTAAGGAGTCGAGCAAGGAAAGTCAGAGCTATGAAGCAAGAGATATGCGTTACCAACCATTAGCTACCCGCATGGAAGACATTCAGTGGGATATCTTGCAGTTTGGGAGAGGCATCATCTTGATGGTCTTATCCCTCACAATAATCCAGATCTGGTGTATCATGGATTTAGTTTCACAAGTGTCGTTGCTAAGCTTTACCTTGGTTGTTTTCTTTCCAGAAAACTTTATTCCTTTGTTCCCTTCTTATCTTGCAACCTGTTAAGAGTAAGATGAATTCAAGGTCTCTTGTTCCACAGCTGGGCAATTCTTGTCCATTCCCAACAGAACTTTCAACCACAGGAATTTCCTCTAAGTGAGGAGCAATCCATCAATTTACTCCACCTAACTTGAACAACAACTGTGTGCATTCTGGAGGTGATGACTGCAAGATTAATCACAAAGAATTCAAATTGGTAACCTCCTGGAAAGGTTTCTGGAGGAGGCAGCATTTCCATACGAAACATTTCAAAAATATGAGCATAGTTCCATTCCTTTCCCTCACTTTCCCCCTGGCTGAGGGATGTGCAAATGTGGTTTGCAAATTATAGGCTGATTTCTTCCTTTGCAATCTCACATATAGGTCAGAGTGAACCTCTGCCATAAAAGTCGACAATTATTCTGATGCACTTAAGTCAAATGACTCAATTCAGTTTTTAAAGAAATAGGCATGACTTTCTTCTGCTCCATCTTTCCTCCTTTGCCACTGTACTGTTGCCTTCAGTCTTTGCTTCTCTAGCAATATCAGCTGTTTGGAGGTTTCCAGTAATCTTTAGGCTGACTCTACTTACATGCCTTTGCTGGGCCCCTATGCCTGCAATTCTAACCATGGAGTGAATCACAGGGCTGTGTGATCTGCAAGGACCCACATAAAGCCATCTAGTCCATCCTCTTAGTTGAAGCAGGAAACCCAAAGCTACAGCAACCCCAGCAGATGAGATCTTCACCATATTTCCAGGTCATTCATTCCACTTTCAAGCTTTGCTCACCAGAAAGGAATTTCTTATAAGATTCAGCTGAACTCTGCCCTCCTGTAATAACTGTATATAAGGGAGAATTTCAGCAGGTGTAGCTTGTCATGCAAGCCACACCTGTTGAAATTTCTCCCTTCCATACAAACATTAAAGGTGCAAGAGGCACGTTCTCAGCTTTATGTTGGTGCCTGAATGTCATTTTAGTCTTGTGAAGAAGCAAAGGGCAACATATTCCACTCTCAATGTCTCCACAGCATTGCTGTCTTCTTTCTAGTCCAGCATTGAAAATCATGCAGTCCTCCAGTCATTGCTGAATTGCAACACCCATCCTCCATCATTTGCTGTTCTGGTTAGGGCTGCTGGGCATTGCAGTTACACAACATCCAGAGAGGTGCATGATTCTCATCCTTGCCCTAGTCTCCTTGAAATCTATGTCTCCCATTAGACAATTTGGCTTCATTTCTTGTTTTGAGGGCTGAACCAAGTAAGCCACTGCTCTGAGCTTTCAAAATCTGAGCAGGGCTGTTGATGTTTGGAAGGTCTCTCACTGATAGGGTCATCCTAAGCCAAAGCTAACTTGATGGAGATTAACAATGGCAACAAATCCAATTGTTCTTCCCAGCTAGAGTGAGAGTATTAAATCATCTGCTGAATGAACTTAGATAAACCCCATTGATTCTATGGTCAACATCCTACATCAGTGGTTCTCAACCTGTGGGTCCCCAGATGTTTGTGGACTTCAGCTCCCAGAAGCCCCAGCCACTATGGTCAATGCTCAGGGCTTCTGGGAGCTGAAGTCCAAAAACATCTGGGGACCCACAGGTTGAGAACCACTGTCCTACATGGTCAAGCATAGTGTAAGAATTTTGTATAAGAAATTCTACCATGGCATCCCTGTCACTATCCCACGACTCATAGGTATGTGGGATTGCTTCATACTCAGGACCGTTCTGTTCCTGTTGGAGAGCTGAGAGGATCAGAGAAGCTTCTGGCTGTGTTTCCATAATCAGTCACAGACGCAGACATCTTTTGCTGAGATCTGCTGGGGTGCGTCACAGGTCTCAATAGATGAAGTCTGGCTACAGGGTGATAGCCAGATAGATGTTTCTTCAGTATTCTCCACTAGTCATGGAATGATATAAGGTAGACTTATGCTTGCGTATGACTGTAACAGGATGCCAGATCTGGAGTGATCATAACACCCAACGTTATTCCAGTATGATCTACTAGTTAGAGCAGGAGTGGAGAAAGTAGACCACCAAAGTTGTATTTTGCAGCTCTCATTTCTTTTCACGTCTTTCACCTCGCCCTCCAAAAACTGATTTCTAAAACTTGTTTTGCACTCAAATGGCCAAAGGTGCTTCCCTCCCCCAGGGCGTCACTCCACACCTGGCCATGGAATCACAGCCAGACACTTCTCCAATCCCTTTCATTCTCCACCAGCAATGGAAAGGGTCAGCTCTTTTGTCAGTTCTTCTCTCCTTGCCTTTTTCCTGGAGGCAGAATGAGGGAATTATAGAGGTTCACTCGGGACCACATGCATGCACTGCTTGGAAAGCAAGCTGAAGGTTGGCGGCGGGGGGCACTACGCTGTCTGAGAGACTTTGCAAGCAGTGTGTGCGTGAGATCCAAAGCAAGCTGAGAGGGAAAAAAAGGTGCCAAACCAACTGAAAGACTTTGCAAGCAGCACACATGTCCACAGTCCCAAGCAAGCTCCTGTAATTTCCTCATGTTCACTCCAGGAAGGAGACTTGGTTCCCTTTGTCAAAAGTTTCAGATTTTGGAGCATTTTTGGATTTCAGATTTTCAGATAAAGGGTAGCCAGTCATGTGTAAAATGGACTTATGCCTGCATATGTCGCAAACAGGACACCAGCTAGTAGACCCAATCAAGATGGGACAGACAACTGGATTTAACTCCTAACTCCAACTATTAATACCAAATATAAGTAAATATAAGTGCAGAGATTTGTACTACTCTCTTAGTGGCTTTGTTTCTTACTCCTCAGAATTTTTATAACATCTCTTCCCCTCTCTCCCTGTATTTTACACTGCAAGTTCTATCACTGCAGGAATGTCATAGCAACGATGTGTAATTCTGCTGCCCATGAGATGGATAAATCCAACAGAAGAGTTTAGAAAAACTGTTTGCAGGATTATATATAAGCCACGTTATTCGCAGGACACCTTATTTCTTCTCTTCCAAAGCTTTAGCGATTCTGGGAGTTACAATCAAAACCAGAAATTTTTCCCAAGCTCTGATTTATGCTCATAAGAAATCTGTGAGGTAAGTTCCTTTTTTTAACATTCCCATTTCACAGCTCTGACAACAAAAGCTGGTAGATCTCTCTTTGCACATTTCTGACTGTTTTGCATCAAAGCTGCCCCTTTCTATCCCCCCATCTTCAACTCCCTAAAAAGCTAGTCCAATACTCTCACCAATGAACTTCAGATGGTTTTGTGAAGGGAAAAAAAAAGGCACAATCCACATGGGAGGGATAAGAAAGGTATCTCTTTCTCTCTTTCTTGGTAGCAACTGAATTCTTTGCAGCACATCTCCTTTTGGCAAGAGTCTTCCTCCAACATCTGCACCTGAAATGAAAAAGAGAAAAAAGCGTAACTGTATTATTCAAATTATGTCAGCAATATTCTCGGCTCTTGCATTCCTTGCCTTCTATCCTCAACTTTCAATTCAACCAGGGATTGTAGGGCTTAGAGGCAGCAGCATCAAACAAATAAAGACAACAGGCAATGCTGCCCCTCACTGTGGAAAGGCGAAAGAAATTAGTTGGTGTGAATGTTCGGTCTTTGATGTTCTGAATCTCATCACAAGGCTGAGACAGATCCCCAGGGAACTTTGGATTCCTTCCTGTCTCGCTCTCTTTGTAGATCCACACACAAGGAGACCTCTAATGCCAAGAAAGTTTCAGGTCAGGACATTCCTGCCCCTCTGGGAATCACATCACTGAACCCTGAAAGTCCAAAGGGGAAAAACAACTACACCTTTGCCATTTCTTCCATTGTTAACATGTGCAGTCCTTAAGCAAGAAGCTAGGCCAGGTAAGGGGTGCAGCTAAAAAGCAGGCAGACCATCTAAACCAGAGTTTTCCAAACTTTTCATGTTGGTGACACACTTTCTTTTAGACATGCATCATTTTGCGACACAGTAATTCAGTTTTACTAGCAAACCAGAGGTTAAACAAACCCTTTATAAGAGATACAGACGCATGCGTAAATGGTAGTAACAAAATGGCTGGGGACACAACACATCTCATGAAAACCTTTCATATATTTTCAAAAATACATGATTTATAAATAAAAACATACATTTCCAAGATTGTAGGCAACACACCTACACACTTCAGGCGACACACTAACATGTCACGGCACACTATTTGAAAAGCACTGATCTAAATACTCAGAGGGTAAACTGAAATTTGAGCCACCTGTGGTGCAGTGGAGAACAGGGTTCAAATCCTCACTCGGTCATGGAAACTCACTGGATGACTTTGGGCAAGTCGACTCTCACTGCCCAGGAAGAAGGCAAAGGCAAACCCCCTCTGAACAAATCTTCTCAAGAAAATCTCATGTCGGTTTGCTTTAGGGTTGCCATAAGCCAGAAACACCTCGAAAGCATGCAACAACAAAGTGAAACTGAAACTTTCCGAAGTCAAGTTGGAAGCTTTTGCAGCGCCAGCTAGAAGCCTATTGGCCACTCTCAATGTCACATGGCTCTGCAGAGCGGGAAGCTGGCTTGGTGGCGCTGTAGAGTTGGCCAGCAATTCCATTTTTTGGTTAGATTAGCAGGGGAGGAATGATAATGGATTGAATCTCCACCCACCACCACACATTGTACACTCTGCCCAAAAAGTGCTCCTTAAGCATTTGGCAGGACCAGGAGAGAAGGAAAGCTGAGCCATCTCTGTTGGGTTTTTCCTCTGTTCAACAGTCCTTGGATAGAGACTCCAACAGGGAGAACCTCATAACATTAAGAACCTGTCTTCTGAGGCCACTTTCACACTGCACTATTATTCCACATTATCACATTCTTATTCCACCTTCAACAATCTGTGGAATTCTGGGGTTTCCAGTTCACTGAGGCCAAAGAGCTCTCTGGCTGAGCATTCTAAATGCCCCTTCCTAAATGACAAACCCCAGAATTCCACAGGAAGTTGAGTGTGGAATAATAGCACTATCACAGTGTAGTGTGGAAATGGCCCGAATTTTCTTTTCCCCTCCCATCCACTTTTCCTTTAGTGACCTGTCTTTTTCGATTATAAGACCCAACTGCACAGACCATCTTGTCCGTTCATGATGTTTTGTATCTATGCCATCTAGAGAGCCTAAATGCTATTAACAAACATCTATACCAACAAACCATGCCAGAAAAAAAATCAAATTATGCATTTGAATGAATTATTGGCCAGTCACCTGACTCACAAAGAATGCCTAGTTGATTAATCACCCGTCTTTTAGCTGACTGATACCTGTCAATGAAAAGACGTATTGCCTTAAACTTCAGTACAGGAGTCTTCTTGAGATGTTGCAGGACAGATAAGATCACTGAACAGCTTAAGCAAACGAAAGCTACTGCTTGGCACAAGGGGGAAAACAAGTAGCGCCAACCACTAAAAGTTGCAGCATGGAATATATCTGGCTCAGGGTTGCAACCAACCTGCCAACTTAGGCCCCTTGCCAGGATTCCATTCCATTCCCCCTCCTTGCACCCAGGTTGGTTTGGTATTTCCCTTGTTGATATAGTCAGAATCCATAGGGTGTTCTGTTTTTCTTTTGCTCTTTGGTTCTCTCTTGCCAAAAAGGGGTTTCTGCATTCGGGGGTGTAGCCACAAAGGGGGCAAAATGAAGGCACTGTCCCCTAAAATACAAATTCTGCCCTCAATGACATTTCCCAGGTCCCTAAATTTCGAGCCATTGCAAAAACTCAAAATTGCATTTGACTATTTTGAAATGCAGTTTCGACATCCAAAGAAAAGGGAACAGGTAAACCCAGCCTGGTGTAGTGGTCTGAGCGTTGCACTGCAACCCTTGAAGACCAGGGCTATTTCTGCACTAGACTATTATGGAGCTATTATTCCACTTTCAACATCCTATGGAATTGTGGGGTTTGCAGTTTAGGGAGGGGCCTTGAAGCCTCAGGACTGCAAACCTCAGGACTCCATAGGATGATGAAAGTGGAATAGTAGCTCTATAGCAGCCTAGTGCGGAAATGGCTCAGGGTTTGATTCCCTGCTTGGCCGTGGAAATTCACTGGATGACTTTGGGTATGTCATACACTCTTAGCCCCAGAAAACCCTGTGATAGGGTCGTCTAAGAGTCACCATAAGTTGGAAGCAATTTGAAGGCACATCACCACCACAACAAAGTTACCAAAGGAATGCAAACACAGGGACTGCAAAAATTTAGGGACCAAAGTAATATTTTATGGAGCAGGGAAGAATTCTGATTTGGTGGAGATCTGTACTACTGAAAACCTCGTATTCCTCTGAGCCAGGTGTGGGTACGGTGCACCACTTCAGAGGTTTTTGAACTAGCATTCCTTACCAATGGCTATGTTGGTCAGGGCCCACGGAGAGCTGAAGTCCAACAAAATCTGGAGGGCTGCATGATTCCCATCCCTACTCTTAACCAATGCCAGGAAACCTCTTGAAGCCTGAGGGCCAAATTCTATTTCAGAGAACTTTCCTGGAAATTGCATTCCGGTGTCGGGCTGGGCAAAAGGAGTGGGCCCAAAAAATGAGCATATTTTAAAGATAAAGCCCTGGCTGCCAGTAGCTAAGCCTTAGGGGAGGGGATTGCATACTTTTAAAATAGGAAAGGGATGCATACAAATACAGGGAAACCCCTAGAACAGTGTTGCCAAAGGAGAGCCGGTAATTTGGGGTATCTCACAGAACCAGACTGGGATCCATGGAGAGCTGGGTTCAGCCCCAGGGCTCAAGTTCACTAAGGCCATTTCTGCACTGGACGGTTACAGCGTTATGATTCCACTTTCAACATCAGTTTCGGGAGGGCCTGGCCCCTCCCGAAACTGCAAACCCCAGGATTCCACAGAATGTTGAAAGTGGAATCACAGCGCTATAACAGCCTTGTGCGGAAATAGCCACAGTATTTCAGGTGAGGTCTGACCACAGCAGAATACAGTGATACTATTACTTCCCTTGACCTAGACACTATACTCCTACTGAAGCAGCCTAGAGAAAAGATTCCACTGAAATATCAGGACTGTAAGAACTGCTCAACAGTGGAATGGACTGCCTTACTTAGTGGTCAGCCCTCCATTTTTGGAGGTTTTAAAACAGAGATTGGATGGGTGCCTTTCAGGGGTGCGTTAGTTGTGTGTTCCTGTATCGCAAGTGGGTAGGACTAGATGGCCTTTGTGGTACCTTCCAGCTCTAAGATTCTATGAGTCTAAGATCCCTCTTCATACCTTGAGGTCTGTATAGCATGTGTTTAAGGGAGGAACAGTATCTGGCATGCATGCCTTGGATGTAAAAGATGAGCTGGAATGACCTCAGGCCATATCATGAAACTCAATTAAGGTTCACACCATACCTACTTTACTTGACTACTAAAGTTTGCTGGAACCTTGATTTTCATCCTCTGATCTAATAAATCAGACACATTTTTTTTTCCTGCTCCCACTCTTCTGAGAAATCTCTTGGATGAATGGCTCTAGGGGAGAAAACACTGGGACTAAAATCCCATAAAAGATTTCTCGGGTGCAGAATGCATTAGCAGCTCAGAGAACACCCTTGGTTGTTGTGGGTTGTATTTTTCGGTGGAGTGTTTTTACTGGCTTTCTATCTATCGTTTACAAACTGTGTTCCTTTTCCTTCAAAAGCATCCCCAGATTACATGGGACATACAAAAAGAGGAGGAGGAAATTTTATGCATGTTTGATGCAGTTGTATAAAGATAAAGGAGGATGCCGGCAGGAAATTTTCTTCTCAGGTGTTACGAGAATCAGCAATGGCATTTAAAGTACTCAGCTTGTAACTCTATTAGGGTGTCAGAAATCTGGAGTTTCGAGAGTAAACAGAAAAGAAACTGTTGGCAATTTTAGTAATTGCATATAGATAGATACTAGCAGACAAATCAAAACAAGAGAAGCAAAATAATGCCAGCAGTAAAAGGCTGGGGAAAAACCTGGGTTTTGCAGTCTGTACTATGCAATTATAACACTGTAATTCCACTGCAACTGCCATGGCTTCATGCAACTTGATCCTCTGATTTGCAGGTTAGGGAAAGGTGTTTAGAATTCTCACCATGAGTGCTCTACTGCCTACCTTCCCAAACTACAAATCCCAGAATTCCACAGGATCCAGCTGTTACAGTTAAACTGGAATCATAGTGCTATTAGCGTGTACTGGGAAAGGGCCCTGGGAAAGGAAATTATGAAGGGGGAATCTGTCTGTGGCACTGAATGTTTCTCTCCTTGCAGAGGGTTCAGGATTCCAGCTGAAAAGATCAGGTAGAAACCAAATTTGCGGGTTTCACTTCTGTGGATTGTTCACAGACTGTTTGCTGTCACCTCTGCTGCCTCCCTGTGCCATTTTTAAAGGGACTGCAAGCCTCGTGTGACTGAGAAACTGCAAACAAGGCTGCTAAGTCCCTGTTAAAAATGGTGTGGGGCAGCAGTGGAGGTGGCAGTAAGCCCCCGGCCCCCCACTTCTGCCTTGTGAAGGAGCCCTGATGCCTCAAAGGAATCCACGGTGGGCTGAATATGGTGATCATACTTTTTTGTCTGTTAAATACAGCTTTGGAGGGCCTAGAGTTATTCACATTTTTCCCACTTTCATGGGAGTCCTACGCCCTTAACTCTAGTGAATGTGGAGGGAGGACGGTACTCGTTTTTTCTTGAGACCCACTGCCAAAGTAGACAATGCAGCAAAAGTTGGAAGAGTGACTTCTTTGGACTCCAGCTTTCAGCATCAATCACTATGGCCAGAGGTTCATACTGGCTGGGGAACTCAAGAGAGTTATAGTCCGAAAAAAGAATCTTTTCTAGGCTTAGCGATACTGGATTAGATGGACCAAGGCAGCACCATTATGTTCAAGCATGGCAGGTTATATTCAAGAAAGAACATAGAGGGTCAAAGTCAAAGGCCATTTCCGCACTAGGCTGGCCCCTCCCTAAACTGCAAACCCCAGGATTCCATAGGAGGTTGAAAGTGGAATCATCGTGCTATAACAGCCTAGTGCGGAAATGGTGAAAGTCAATGGGTCAAAGAAGCTCTCACATAGCCACGATTCCAGAAAATCCCCAAACATCAGGCTTAAAAGAGAAAAAACATTAACCTGGGACTGAAATAGAACTAAAAAACAGTGACAAGTATTGCCAATGGTGTAAATTCTAAAATATGGCACCTAAAGGGCTATTTTAGGTGCGCTCATAAGCCTGAATAAGTACAACCGGAATTTGAGTTGCTTTCCTTTTTCAACAGCGTTAAGTGCCCTGCACGTCACGATCCTGAACATGCTTTCTTGATTACAGTTTCCACAAAGTTTGATGGCACCAATGTCCTAGTATCTATGTGTAAGCAAGCGCTTGGTTTGCAACGGCAAACTGATTCTGAAACTCAACTCTGTTTCAGAATTGCTTTGTCACGCAACACGAAAGCCTTGCTTCACGCCACACGAGGTTCCAAAGAGCTTACATTCATTCACTCAGTCTGTACACATTTGCACTGACATAGTAAGTATAACTCTCAACAACCTTGTGTTAGAATGCACTGTTATTTAACAAGTTCCATTCACTCAAGTTTTTTTTTATCCTTTCTTAAAGAAAGCGTCTAAGATGACGTCAATTATATGAAATAAGGGAATCAGCATGGTTTGGGCACTGGACTATGACCCTAGAGACCAGGGTTCAGTTCCCTGCTTGGCCATGGAAACCACTAGAGGACCTTGGGTAAGTCACATACTCTCAGCCCAAGAAAACCCCACGATAGGATCACCTTAGGGTCGCTGTAAGTCGGAAACAACTTGAAGACACACAACAGTGACAAAAATATTTGAAATATAAAAAGATATTATGATGCCGGGAAGGGACAATCTTCTGGTTGTTGTTAGACTGCAGCTCCCAACATTCCTCACTACTGGCTATGGTTGCTAGGGCTGCTGGGAGCTGCAGTCCAAACTCATTTGGAGACTTGCATGATTCCCAATCCTGTTACAAAGCGCTCTGACCACTGTTTCAACATATGTTGATGAAAACAGCAGCTGTGGTGCTTTGAGACATCGAAAACCACCAAACATTTGTCGCAAGACACATAGCTTCATCAACTGTTTAGGATTTGGCATGATTCTAAGGACAGCTTTATCAGATAACCATAAAAGCAGTGAGGATATTAAAACGACATAAAAAGGAGGAAGGGAGGGGAAGAAAGAACACAGCAGCTCCTGTACTGGGTTTATATCCACGAAAGCTCACGCTAAAATAAAAACCACTTCGTTTTAAAGGTGTTGTACATTCCTTCCTCCCCACTTCACCTTTTTCTGCTTTAAAATGACATGCACATCCATTTAAACTTTAGACTATTTTCTAAAGACTACTTGAAGTCTGACTTTGCAATATCTTTCCAGCTCATCCTAGTCTGTGGGAAATGGGGCTTTCACTTTTCGTGAGTTTAGTATGTTTCTTTTATTCATAATACACTCCATCCTTGGACCTCTGTAATAACCCACACTCTTCCTTTTGTTGCAGGCTGCTTCTTTCCTGCTTTGGACACTCCAACCACAGTTTCTGATCCAATCAGAAGAACACTGGGACTATGTTTTAAATTTCACATCACTAGAGTAACAACATTCCTTTCCTTCTAAGTTTCAGTTTCCTTTTCACAATCTTCCCAGGAGCAACCACCTCTAGAAAGAAAGCAGAGATCTTATAACAAAAAGGAAACATAAAATGGCTAAATTGTTTTATTCTGTCATAGTGGGCATTCCCAGGGAAAGTCATTTCAAATTAGCGGTGTCACCACTGGAAAGACACTGCGTCATGGTCTGCAGACAGGACAATAAGTTGCTTATCAGAGCAGAAGGTGGTTTTGAGCTGGCACTGGTGACTCACGGATGTACAGTAAACCTACTGTTGTCTGTGGCTTTGCAAGGGAATGATCTGACCACAAATAACTGCAGGGCAAAAATAAATGAGCATGTACTCCATAGATAATGGTGCCTATTTCATACCATCCCTTGTTTTTTTTTAAAGACTGTTTTTTAAAAAGAGCCTATTGTTTGATCCTATCTCTGGCTTTGCCACTTCATCTTCTGTGTAATTGGAACACACAGCACCATTCCTCATCTGGCACACATCACTCAAGAAGGAAGCTTATAGGGAAGGACGTGTGAACCAAGGTATCATATCCTCCAACACTTCACAGAGAGAAGTGTAAGGTCCTACACTTAGATAGAAAAAATGGAATACAGAAATATAGGATGGGGGACACGTGGCTGGCTGGCAGTACATATGAAAGGGATCTAGGAGTCTTCACAGACCATGAGTCATGCAGTGTGATGCGGCAGCCAAGAAAGCCAACGCAATTCTTGGTTGCATCAATAGGAGTATGGTGTCTAGATCAAGGGAGGTACTGGTACCACTCTGCTCTGCTTTGGTTAGACCTCATCTTGAATCCTGTGTCCAGTTCTGGGCACCCCAATTCAAGAAGGACATGGTCAAGCTGGAGCAAGTCCAGAGGAGGGCGACCAAAATGGTGAAGGGCTGGAAGCCATGCCCTATGAGGATAGACTTAGAGAGCTGGGGATGTTTAGTCTGCAGAAGAGAAGGTTGAGAGGGGACATGATAGCCATGTTTAAATATTTGAAGGGGTGCCATGTAGAAGAGGGAGAGGACTTGTTTTCTGCTGCTCCAGAGACCAGGACAAGGAGCAATGGATTCAAGCTGCAGGAAAGGAGATTCCACCTGAACCTCAGGAAGAACTTCCTGACGATCAGGGCTGTCTGGCAGTGGAATCTGCTGCCTCGGAGTGTGGTGGAGTCTCCTTCTTTGAAGGTTTTTAAGCAGAGGCTGGATGGCCATCTGTCAGGAGTGCTTTGAAGGTGTTCCTGCATGGCAGGAGGTTGGACTGGATGGCCCGTGTGGTCTCTTCCAACTCTACATTTCTATGATTTCTATGACAGAAGAAAACCAGAAAATGTATGCCTAAGCAACATCACACTGTGGTTAAGATGGCACAAGTTATTAAAGAGGAAGAAAAGAAAGGCTAGGAAAGGGTGCGGCAATTTGCTTTTCCCTGAGTCTACTGGAAAGGGCAAGATTCCACTTGCTCCTTTGTACTTTCCACTTAAGTTTGGAGCACTTGAAAGTAGCTGAGGACAAAAGGAAAGGTGGAAGCAGGAGAGAGAATTTTGGGCGTTTTAAAAGAAGCTGAAAAAAGTGGGACAGTAGAGGATCACTTGGGACTATTCTTGCCAAAATTGGTACAGGCTGCTATCTAGTGGTATAGACCAATAGTTTTCAATCTCCTGCCATCCAGATGAGATTTCAGCTCCCAGAAATATCCACCAGCCTAGCCAATGGTCTGGGATTCCAGCATGTAAGTCTCAGATGAACCAAAGCTTGAGAACCAATGGTACAGACCTCTACAAAGCTGCATTGTAGTAGAATAGGGTCCTTCTGGAGACATTTGTGGTATGGTGATTTTGTTGGTAAAGGCCAGGGAGTCGCAGTCCAAAACCACCAACCATCCCAACCTCTTCGAAGATCCAGAGCATCATTTGCTAGTGACGGTTTCCTGCATAAGTCCTGCTCAAATGCATCAAGTTGGAGCAAAGTGCATCCCATAATCCCTGGATCACAGTCTGACCTTTCACAGTTGTTTGATTTACATTTTTCCCCCAGAGGAAATGCCCTCTTTTCAAAACAGTCTCATCAAGTTCTGTAGGAGAGAGCATGAATAATCCTTTAAAATAAATAAATAAATAACTAAAAGACATAGTGCAAAATTATGGAAACAAAACAAACTGCACAGTGGCAAATCACACCACCGCCTCTTCGCAGCCCCTTCTTTCCAACGTTGTTTTTCTGTTTTCGGTTCCCATTCCTAACCCTCTAGCACAAGTAAATATCCAAGCAGTCTGCATGATGTAACGGCAGTCTGTCAAAAAAACAAAAAACGAAAAAAACCAAGGACAACATGTTCTTAAGCTTAGAATGCTGGTCAATTCTCGGGGAATTTATTCTGCAATCATTGGCCGCAGTTCCAAGTTTTTGCTAGCACTGAAGCTCTCTCTCTCTTCCTGTCTGTCTCTCTACCCCTTCTAAATCCAAAAGGAGAGAGAGCCTTGAAGAAACCAGTCAGCCTCCTGCCTTGGAAATGAGAACACTGCTTGACGCTTGTCAAGAGATGAAATGGAGAGGGGAGGGCACCAGTGCAACATACCAGTATTTATTCTAAGCTTTTTCCATCCCATTTTGCAAGAAGCAAAGGGACTGGAACCATGGAAATGATTCTCTACACCAAGGCTTATGAGGGACCTAGACATGTTTGGCTTGGAGTAGAAAAGACGAAGAGGTGACATAATGTTGTTTGTTGTCGTTGTGTGGAACAAGCAAGGCAGTTGCATGCTAATGTTCACTAAGTCTATATATAATTGCTGAAAAGTGGGGGGAAGAATGGGGGAAGTCACACTCCAAGCTTACTTTGCAGCTTCTTGGTTCGGATTCCTTGAAAACAGTCATCTAGGAGGGCAGACCTTAAGGTATGGACTAAGTTGGACTAAGTTAAGCAGTCCTTCTTTTCCTACCGCACTTGTTAGTCTGAGCAAACCAGTGGTGTTTGCTAGAGGTGGGTGTGAAAGGCAAACAGGAACTGACTGGCACATCCTGTTCTTCAACGCCATTGGCACGCAATGCCAGGTCAAAGGAAAATGTGGCTTGAGATATCTGTTTCTTCTGCCCACAACTTTCTGGGGTTCTAGAGTGCCATTTTGTGATGGGTGCCAAATACTCCAGAAATTAGAGTGCCAAATATATCCAATGAGCCCCACTGCTTGTGGAAAGGGTGAGGTACATTTTGCCATTAAGAGACGCCAGAGAAAACACTGAGTGAAATTAGAAACACAATTCAATGCAATACAATCTGCTGATGACTGTGTCTTCCTATATGAGCCTGCCCAAGAACTTTGGGGAAGCCCTTTTCACTGTCCCACCACCGTTCCAGGCATCTTTCATGGGAACATGGGAGATACCTTCCCGGTGGTTGCTCCTAGGCTTTGGAATTCCCTCCCTAGGGAAGCTAAGATGGCTCCCTCCTGGATGTTCTCCTTTTGCAAGTAAAAACTTGTCTGTTCCAAAAGACTATGCGTGCTGTTTTCCTGAATTTTATCTTTGCCTATTAGCTAGGTTTGTTTTAATTCTAATGATGGTTTAATGACATTTTAACAAGTACACTTTTGCATGTTTTTAACCTATTTCTTCTTCATCTTACCGTCTGCTCTCAAGTCATTTCTGCCTGACAATCCTAAGGTGAACTTGTCGTGGGATCTTCTTGGCAGGATTTGTTTGCCCTCCTTTGAGGCTGAGAGAGTGTGATTTGTAAAAGGTCACCCAGTGGGTTTCTGTGGCCAAGTGGGGGTTCTTCAGAGTCATAGTCCAATGTTCAGCCCCTACAACAAACTGGCTTTCAGTATCTCCTCATCAATATTCAATTTAATTTCTGCAAGGCACCTTGATGCAAAAATACCCTAACATCACCAAATCCCATCTGATCTTGGAACCTAAGTAAGGCCCTGGTTATTACCTGGATGGGAGACTGCCAAGGATGACCAGGTGCTGTGGGCTACATTTCAGAGGAAGGAACTGGCAAAATCACCTCTGAATATTCCTTAAGAAAAACCTATAAAATTCATGGAGTCACCATAATTGACAGGCGATTTAAAGGCATATACACACAAACAAGGCACCTTGACCCAACTTGAGAAAAAGATAGGAGGACAACCAACATGGTAAAAGGTGTGGAAACTATACCGTATGAGGAGTGGCTTAGGGAGCTGGGTATGTTTAGCCCGGGGAAGAGAAGGTGAAGAGGTGACATGATAGCCATGTTTAAACATTTGAAAGGATGTTGTATGATAGGTGGGGCACGCTTGTTTTCTGCTGCTCTAGAGACTAGGATATGGAGCATTGGCTTCAAATTAGATTCCTCACCTAAACATTAGGAAGAACTTCATGATAGCAGGAGCAGTTCAACAACAGAATATAGTGCTTGGGAGTGGTGGAATCTCCTTCTTGGGAGATTTTTAAATAGAGGCTGGATGACCATCTGTCAGGAGTGCTTTGACCATGTATGCCTCCACAGCAAGGGGCTGTACTGGATGGTCCCTGTGGTCTCTTCCAGCTCTATGATTCTGTAATCAATGGGCAGAAATCACATCACAGATACAAACAGGACCTATGCAGACCTTCTCTGCACCCACAGACCCTGCTCCACCATCAAGGGTGAGGGGAAGGCCCGAAATGGAAAATCCAGAGGCTTCCAAGGGGCATAGTTCTACTACAGAACAAGCCCAGTCAGCAAAACCAATCAATCCAATTAGCAAAATGTTCATTGTATTTTTGAATTTTGCAAAAGAAAGCCTTGCAGGGGTCTAGGGATGAGTGAGAAATGGCCCCTGACATTCTCCAGTAGCTTATGAAAGGAAGAAGTCGGTG
Organism: Iguana delicatissima; assembly: GCA_948472985.1. Taxonomy (NCBI): domain Eukaryota; kingdom Metazoa; phylum Chordata; class Lepidosauria; order Squamata; family Iguanidae; genus Iguana; species Iguana delicatissima. Next base: position 92,989 of record CAOKZL010002750.1, on the reverse strand, counting down.
ATGCCTAGAGAAGGATGTGACAGCACCTGATGGCCAGAATATTACTATTGTTTCCTTAGATAGCTGGTTGAGAGTGTTGGGAACCCTAAGTCAGAATGAGATCCCGAAGGATAATACACACATATAAACATCCAGATGCTCGGGCCATAAAGTCTCTTCACTCTTTCTTCATAGACACTTAGAGCTGGAAGGCACCTCAAGGGCCAGCTAGCCTAACCCTGGCAAGTGCAGAAACCTATAGCTTCAGAGGTGGGCATCCCCCAGTAAACAGGGGGTTAGAGTGATGACCCTACAAGGTGATTTAACTACTGTAATGTTTACGGTTTCACATCCATGACAGAATGAGACGCTATTCATAAGATTACTCTGCAGGTGTGTTTGGGACAGGATACCTGTACAGAATCATAGAATGAAGGTACATCAGTGGCTGTCTAGTCTAAACCACTCCATGCAGAAAGGATAACAAAAGCACTGGTACAAGATGCTCATCCAGCTTCTGTTTCGAGACCTCCAAAGAAGGAGACCCTCTGACGCTATCCATTCCACTGCCAAACAGCTCTTACAATAAAGAAGTTCTTTCTAATGTTTAGGTGGAATCTTTCCTCTTGTCATTTGACTCCATTGGTTCACATCCTAGGTCATTTCCACACTACACTGTTTTAGTGCTATTATTCCACTTTCAGCATCCTATGGAATCCTGGGGTTTGCAGTTTAGGGATGGGCCTTCAGAATTCTCAGCCAGAGAGCTCTTTGGCCTCAGCAAACTACAAACCCCAGAATTCCACAGGACGTTGAAAGTGGAATAATAGCACTATAACAGTGTAGTGTGGAAATGGCCCTAGTTTCAGGAGCACAGAAAACAAGTGTTTTTCCTCTTCTACATGGCAGCCATTCAGATCTTTAAAGAAGACTATGATATCACCTCTCAATCTTCTCTTTTAAAGGACTAAACACGCTCAGCCATTGCTCACAGAGCTTGTTTTCCTGACTTCTCAACATCTTGGTCACCCTCCTCTGGACACATTGTCAATATCCAGCTTGTCAGTATCCCTCCTGAACTGTGATGCCCAGACCTGGACACAGTATTCCAGGTGGCATCTGACCAAAGCAAATGGAGTGGTAGCATCACTTCCCTTGATATGGAGGTCCAATTCTTTTCCTTGTCTCTGTGTGCTTTTATCATAGGGATGAGAAACAGTCAGCCTCCCTCAAATCATTCTGGACTGCAAATCCCATCAGGCTTTGCTCAGCATAGCCAATAGTGAAGAATGCTGGGAGCTGCCCTTCAACAACATCAGGAGGGCTGCATGGGCTGCATGATTACTGCCTTCTTCTGTATCCTTTTCAACATATGCCTCAGTAATGCCAACTGTGTTTTGTGCAGAAGGAATCTTGCAGTGGTGGCAGCCAGCTCCCATGTCAGTGAGGCAGTGAATTCACGCCCGGTTTTAGCCTGAGCAGTGAAGACGCTATCCAAGATGCTGAACCTACTTTGGACAATGAATGTGCTCCATGTTTTGTTGGAAGCTGCTTTGAATCCTTATGAGGAAAAGATAACAAATAATAAATAATCTAATATATATAAGTCAAAGTTTATCTGTTTGTCCGTGTCAGGTGGAGAAGACCTTATACGACTGGCTGTGTCAGGCAAGAAGAACTCATACGACTGGCTGCCTGAGAAGATTCTATGGAATCCTGGAGTTTCCAGTTTAGGGAAGGGCCTTTAGAATTCTCAGCCAGAGAGCTCTTGGGCCTGGCCAGTTGCTATACAGACAAGGCCTAGCAGCAAGGAGGAGGGCAGTGTATTCCCTCAGAAACTGAACCTCTTTATTTTAACAACTCTGAATACAGATTGGATTGGGGAATATAGGGAAAAGTTACAGGTACTGGACAAGGCAGTTTGGGGAATTAAGAGACACAATATCTCAAATCTGTGTATTTCAACCACATCTAATTCCTAAGGTAAGGTAATTCCTAAGGTATTTCTAAAAGTATTACCTATGAGAAACTAAAATCCTGGGCAACACCAGGTATATACGCTAGTAATAAGTAAAATATATGTTTTCGTCTGAATACTATCCAAGGTCCTGAACCTGTTTGGAAGGTAAAGTTTCATCACTGTAAATAGCAACTTTAAAGTTTAGACTAAAACCTGGAGCAAATTCACCAACTAGTGACAGCCAACGTGGTGTAGTGATTTGACTGCAGGACTATGACACATTTCAAACCCCTGCTTGGCCATAGAAACCCACCGGATCACATTCTCTCAGCTTCAGAGGAAGGCAAAGGCAAACCTCCTCTGAACAAATCTTGCCAAGAAAACCCTGTGGTAGTTGGAAACATCTTAAAGGATCACAACAACACTTATGTGTGCCACCAGAAATTGAGATTCCCTGTGATAGTATGCAGCCACAATCAAGAGGAACCAGCTTCAAGTCCAGGTCACGAGCTGTTTGGCAACGGGGAGATGAGGAGGCCCATTAAAAATCATAAGGACTCACTGAACCACGCAAGGCTTTCCCTCCCTGTAAATGCACAAAAGGGGCTACATTTTCCTCACTTCTCCCTGGTCAAAGCAATCGCTGGCACATGGCTCCTTCCTGGGCTTTGCTTTTGGGGGGGGGGCTTTGATGCTGAATGAAGCCCACAGACCTTTATAGATGTACCAACCCAAGGAAAGCGCTTCCAATCAATGGCAGCAGCAAAGGCTTGACAGCTTTTGGGGCTTGTCATTATTTCTAAGGGGACCATAATTAGCATCAAAGTTCTGAAAGGCTCACGAGTTGTGCGCTGTGATGTTCTAAAGCGAGAGAGAGAGAGGAAAAAGAGGGAACATGGAGAAGATTTTGCTAATTGGACTCATTCTGGTGCCAGCGGTGTTCAGCAACAGCAGGCTACAGCCAGCAGACATTCTAGTCTTCAATTCCCATAGAGAAGGAGGTCTCTGTAGCATAGGACTGCACAGTGTAGTGGTTAGAGCACTGCATTGGACTGGGGAGACCTGGATCAAAATCCCGGCCATTTCTGCACTAGGCCGTTATAGTGCTATTATTCCACTTTCCTTATTTCATTATTCCACATCCTGGGGTTTGTAATTTAGGGAGGGGCGTTTCTCTCAGTGGCAGCAGAATGATTTCAGCTCAAAAGCAGACTAGGTCTTAAAGACAAGGGAGAAGGCACATAAAAGCTATGCAAAGTTTGAGAGAACACCACCATTCTGTAGCACATATAGATCTGCTGTAAGCTCAGACTATTTTTTGTTGTTGTTTTGTTTTGTTCTCATGAATTCAGCCTGAACAGAGGAGTTTTTAAAAAAATGTATGTAAGTGATTTCCGCCTGCCTGTTGCCCAAGATGTATTGCAAACAAAATTCAAAGAAAGGCCTCCACCTCTTCTGACAAGAATTTGCTTCTCCCCTGGGGAGGGATGTCTTTCCTGTCTTTTAAAATATACACTGTTCTGCATATTTTCAAGAGCGTTTTGTATAATTCTGCATGTTTATTGCTTTTGAGTATTTTCACCTGCTTTTGTTTATCACCACGAAGTGCAATGAAAACCTCTACAAGCCACCAAAATCATTGCAAAGCAAGTTAACCTGTTCGGCTCTGGGATTTAATGATCTGTGGCTTGCGCCTTTCAAAGCTTAAGGACCGGAAACTTGTGCTGCATGCAGAACCATTCAGCGTGTTGATAAGAGTGGCAACATCTGAACTGATGCCTCTGGTCACAATTCCTGCCCTTTTGTTTGGCTTCCTACCCTGGAAACTGGAGCATCTGCCAGCTCCCACATTGGCAGAGGCAGTCAGTCTGTTCTGGGTTTAAGCCTTAACTTTAAAAAAATCAACCCAAAATGCTGGGTCCTATCCCTCAAACAGCTTCAGCACCTTGGATATATCCTTTAAAGTTCATACTAAAACCCGGAGTGGACCCTGCTATCTTTGGCCACCAATTGTGGAAATCTTTCTGAACTCGAGGGGTTTAGCAACCAGGGAACAAGCTGAAGAGAGCAACTGAGACAGAAGGGGAGTGACGACACCCCCACTAGATAACTACAAATCTGCCCAGGGAATACAGGTTCTCTGATAATGATGACCCAAAATTGAGCTCTACAATTATGCTGAGTAAGTGTAGTGATGGTGAGAGGATTCTAGATGGGGAGCACAGCACTGTCAGGCCCTTTCTGCCCTACACTGTTATAATGCTATTATTCCACTTTCAACATCCTGTGCAATTCTGGGGTTTATAGTTTACTGAGGCCAAAGAGCTTCCTGGCTGAGAATTCTAAATGCCCCTGCCTGAACTGCAAACCCCAGGATTCCGTACGAAGTCAAAAGTGGAACAACAGCACTTTAACAGTGGAGTGCGGAAAGGTTCTCTGTCCAACCTGGTGAAAGGAGGCTGAGTGTGTTGCTGCCAAGTGTGTGCATCATCCCCTCCAACATTTCACAGAGGAAAAGTAGGAGACGTGTGGCCAAGTAACATCAGGGTCGGTTCAAGATGGCAAAGGTTATTGAAGAGGAAAAACACAAATGTTAGGAGAGGCTGCAGCAGCTTCCTTTTCCTTTAGCCTACTGCAGAGCTTTCCAAACTGTGCGTCGCGACACCTTAGTGTGCTGGCTGCAGTGTGTAGGTGTGTTGCACGAACGTAACGGGGAGAGGGGCTGCCTCTCCTGCCAACACAGCAGGCCAGGTCTGGGTGAAGGTGCTGCCTCCACTTACTGAATTACTTACTGAATTACTGTGTCATGAAATGATGCATGTCTGAAAAGTGTCTCACCAACATGAACAGTTTGGAAAGCTCTGGCCTACTGTGTATGGCAAAATTCTGCACCCTCCTCTCTTCTCCCTGCTGCTGAGTTAATGGAGCGCAACCTGCTTTTGCACTTTGAACACAGTCTGCAGCCCCTGAAATAAGCTGAGGACAAAGGGGAGAAGTGGGAGGAGTAGAGGGAAACTTGGGCATTTTAAAAGCCGCTGAGAAAGTGGGCCAACCTAAGATTAACCAGGGCAGCCCCTGCCAAATCTGGACAGTTTTGAGGGTTGGCATACAGTATATAAATAATTTAAAATATCAAGAAAATGAGAAAGAAAGAAAATTGCAAATCGTCTCAAGCTCCTGCCCCATTTACTGTTGAAATAAGCCCCTGCCCTACAACCAAGCAATAAGAAAATGGTAAGAAACGTTTTTTTTTACTGTGGCAGTCAACTCACGCAAAGGAAGCTGAGGGACGGAGAATTGACTCATTTGAAATTTCCTGGAAAGGAGTTCTACAGATGCCACGGACTGCCCAGAAGACAAATAAATGGATCCAAGAGCAAATCAAGCCTGAATTCTCCCTAGAAGCCAAGATGACTAAACTGAGACTATTGTACTTGGGACGTATCATGAGAATCCATGACTCGCTAGAAGATGCAATAATGCTCGGTAGGGCAGAATGCAGTAGCAAAAGAGGAAGAATGCATTACTGCTGGATTGCCTCAGTCGAGGAAGCCACAAGCCTAACTCTGCAAGACCTGAGCAGGGCTGTTGATAACAGAGTGACTTGGAGGTGACTTGACGGTCGCTGTAAGTTGAAGCCAACTTGACGACTAGTTACTAACAAGAGTCATCCATGACATTTGCCCTTCTGTGAACCTGGATCTTGATCCTGTGCCTTTAAGCGCCCAAATCCAATTTATAATGCTTTTCTTGGCATGAAGATAAGAAGGACATCATTTCTGAGTATCTCGCTGCTCTTAGTGAAGCAGCGAAAAGAAGAACAGAGGCTTTGAAGTTGGCCATTGACTCTGAGCACTTGGACAGCACAGGAAACATTGGACACAGCTTTAGGCTCCATTTAGCCCAACACTGTCCACTTCACAGTGTCAGACAAGACACCAGAGACCCCTGGCATTATTCCCTGGTAGTCTCCCATCCAAATACTAACCAGCCCTGGACCTGCTTAGCTTTCAAAACGAAGTGAGACTGATGTGTCCACCTGAGCTATGTGTTTGAAAATGGTGAGGAGCAGCCATTAAAAACATCTCCCCAGTGAAAGTTTCAGCAATTTTGGATGTTTGTTCAAAGCAAGCAAGAAAGCAACAAGATTTTATGTATGTGTGCCTAGGAATCCTGAGTCTCCAAAATATTGTATATAGCTGAGTTAAAGTGAATCTGAAAATTTCTACCTGGATAAGCCTCTGAGGAATTTTGAAGGAGGCAAAAAAGTTTGGGTAATATTAGGATAACTTCTCAGGCAGGGTTATACACAGCTTGGAAATATCATATAAGCCTACTTGTGTATTTGAGTGCAGAATTTTTTTAAAAAGGCATTTTTTATTCTTGTGACTTTGAGAAACTGATGAATCACCATACTTCCAAGCAATCATGACGTTAAGCCCCCAATGAAGACGTTGGGGTGGTATTCCTGCACTTGAGATATGCTCAAGCTAAGACTGGAAAACCTTCAGCAAACAGCAGTTCCATAAATGTAGCAAAGCTACTGGGGCGCTGTCTACAACACTATTGTGGTGCTGGATGCATATTTCCTTTCTCTTTAGCTTCATTCCCTGACAAGGCATAAGATGTATTCAGGGTTAGCACACCACGTGGAAAACAGTGTTCTCAGAAAAGATGGGTGTTGCAAACAAAGAGGAAGGAGAAGCCAAGAGGTTAAGACAGAGGCTTGCAGAAATGAATGCCTTAATCATGAGATAGTCAGTATGACTCGGCAGAGGGAGGCTGGCTACCCACAGATGACATGCAAAAAATGGGTGAGAGTCCGGAAGATGGCTGGTTACTCAGTCTAAAGGAATGAAAAGTGCCCCTAGCAGGGGATGCTAGAAGAGGATTTATGCTGGGGAGACACAGAAGTTATCTAGGGAACAAAGAAAGGAACTTTTAAATAACAGTGTAAACATGCCCCTAACTTAACAGCAACTTAAGCCCATAGAACAACCATTCTTAAGGGGGGCCATACGGTTCCCCCCAAGGGGCTCCTGGCACATATGAAGGGGGTCACAGACTGAAAACTGTGAGAAGGGGAGCCTCAAGGGTACATGGGGGCCCTGGTAACTGAACCAATGAGGAACAACTTTAATTGGGAGTCAATAGTTTCCCTTCTATTTATATCTTTCCAACACACCGTTTGACAGCTTCTTTGACAAAATCCAAAACCAGAATTGATACAGCAATAGCATCCACTTCACAGCCCAATGTTGTGACGCACCAAGCTCAAAGATTTCATTAGGCCTGATAAGATGTTTAATTTCATATAGTCTTTTTAAAAGTTTTGTCCAGTAAGTTGGAACATTCTGGTTTTCTTGGTGTTCAAAAATAAATGATTTTCTGTCTATAGGTTCATGTTGTATCCCTGTCTGATGGCGGGGGGCTGTGGAACATGACCAGAGCTCTTTAAGGGGTTGGATCCGAAGAAATAGCTGAGAATAGCTGCACTAGAATCTGTACCACAGCCTGGGAAAGCTGCTCCTTTGAACTACAACTCCCAGAACCCCCCACCCAGCATGGCCATTATAATGCTAAAAAGAGGAACTTTTCCAAGCTCTGCTCAGCATTACAGGGTGTTAACCTGGTACAATTTACCAGCTTGTGGGTAGACTTCAAGGGGATAAGATTGAAATAGCAGTATTTGGTGAGGTTTAAATGCAGCTGAAGTTTTAAATCACCTCCTCACACAAACATAAACGCTTATGTTGACTGCAGATTACTGTCTGTTTCTTTTCGGAAAATTTCCTTTGATATTAACCACGTCCACAAGTGAACGTGTAAGCGCAAGACAAGTTCAGCTCTGCTTCTTAGGCCAGAGGTACAGATCTGAAGGCAAATCCAAGTCTCCCCCATGCTCACCACAGAATAGCTGCTGAAAGCATTCTGCAGCAAAAAAGCAGCAAGAGACTGCTGGCTGAATTAGCTTTGCTGTTTCATCCCTGCAGTTGAGCTGCTTTTCTCCTCTGCAGTAAGGCTAATGCACATCTGGACTGCCTATAGGAAACACAGCAGAAGGTAGAGGCTTTGCAGGAAGAAAATTTAAGCATCTCCACCAGATCTCCCATCACTTTCCAGTGGCAAATCACTTCCTTGCTTCATTACTTTGTCTGCAATCATATGGCGTGAGATCTGAGCACTAAGAGCATGATCTAGGTGATAACTGTAGAACTGCATGTTTTTTGGAGGCCCAAACAGCCCTGTAAAGTAATGAGTCTCTGACACTGGGTACTTTTTACAGGAAAAGCAGCTGAGGAGAGGTGGGAGATCTTCTGTGAAGAAAGGAGGTAGAGATGGCTTTATTCCTTCCCCACCTGGTGTTTCCAACCACACAGCTTTAGAGCAAGTATGTTGAAGAAGAGGAGATTTAGAGCTCTGAAAAGACAGGCAGACAGAGGACAGGTTAGTTTCATCTACCTCATCTGTGTCCAAATTTCCACCTCACTAGGGATGCTTTAAAAAAAAATAATCCAGATGCCAGGGTCTCAGGGTCAGGTATGGAGAAGCCCAGATCATAAGAAAGTTGTTTTCTTTGGACAACAACTCTGAGAATCTCCCAGCCAAACTGGCTAGTTGTAGTTAAGAGGCTTGTAGTTCAAAAAAAAAAAAGGAATTTTCTTGAGCTCTGAGGAAGGGAGTCCATAAGGCACTTGTGGCCTGTACAATTTAGGAGCTGTAGCTCTCCCTCCCTCCAAAAAGGAACCTTACCAAGCTCTGATGGAAAAAGCCAAAAAGGAACTCACAGCCCATGCAATCTAAGAGTTACAGTCTGAAAAAAGGAACTTTCCCGATCTATGCAGGGAAAAATCAATAAGGAACTCATGGCCTATGCAGTTTGGAAGTAATTAATAGTCCAAAAAGTAACTTTCCAAAGCTCACGAGGGGAAAAAAAAGGAGCCTGTGATCCATATAACTCTTTGAGGAATTATGAGAGCTGTGGTTCAAAAAAAGTAACTTTCACTCAGGGAGCTGGTAGGTCAAGAGGCAAATAAACAAATGCCATCAATCAATCAATCAATCAATCAATCAATCAATCAATCAATCAATCAATCAATCAATCATTTTCCAAAGCTCTGGAAACATACCACAAGGCGTTTATGGCTCATGCATCTCACTCAGACTCTACCTGCTTTCTCGTCTTCCATTTTGCTGGAAAGTGAGGTCTCCATTATGATGTGATTGCTTCTCCCTCAACAGCCCAACACCATGTTTAGACATCTCAAGACACACACACAGACACATGCACACTCAGTTCTCTGTTAATAGAGAGCTTCTCTTCATCCCTCCCAATATTTTAGGCAAGGTTGTCTGTCCAGAAGGGTGAAGAACTCATTTCAAAGCACCAAATTGTAGCCAGACCACACAGGGCATGCTAGATGGCATGTCTCTCTCCAAATCTGTGCAGGGAAAAATAGCAGGGCAGGAAGAATGACAGAATCATCCAAATGTAGAGTTGGAAAGTACCACAAGGGTCCAAGCCCACCAGTGCAAGAATCTGCAGCTAAAGGATCTCTGACTATCCAATCTCTGTAGAAACATCTTTACTGTTGTTGAGTGCCTTCAAGTTGTTTCTGACTCATGGAGACCCTAAGGTGAACCTATCATGGGGTTTTCTTGGCAAGATTTGTTCAGAAGGGGGTTCCCTTTGCCTTGTTCTGAGGCTGAGAGAATGTGACTTGCCCAAGGTCACCCAGTGGGTTTCCATGGCTGAATAGGGATTTGAACTCGAGTCTCTAGAGTTATAGTCCAATTCTCAAGCCATTATACTATGCTGAGTCTCATGTTAAAGCATCTACTGATGGGAAACAACATCCCAGAACACAGTTCAGCGCTTCCCATTGAGCTAAACCACACATATCTATATGTGGTCGAACCTACTCTCCACCCCTCTGCAGATCATCTTGTTGGTGGGTTCCTGGGATGAAGCAACTGGGCTGGGGAGCCATTCCCACTCTGTGCTTTGAGTATCTGGATTGCTTATGTGTGAAGAGCATTGAAGGTGACAAGCATATACAATTTCCAAGAAAGCTGTTTTCTTACTATTGATACTGAGAGGAGAATCAGTTCATATTTTAGTAGCATCCAGCAAAACCTTTCTAGGGCCACCTCAAATTTGCTGGTGCAGGTGGGGCCGAGTGGCAGAGGGCAGTTGGTTTGACTGCACATCCCTTCCCAAAGCTGTACATAGAAAGCCATCAGGGCAAGGGACATCACAGAATCATCAAAATATTAAGCTGGAACAGTCCCCAGGGGTCTTTAGTTCCATGCTTCTCAAGCTAACTCGTACGGAAGACTAGCATTTTTTTTCTCCAATGGGTCAAAGACCAGGACTATATTTGTGCCCATTGGGTACACGTGTCTCTTTCTTTCCTGAAAACTTTCCAGGGACTGGCAGCCAGTGGGCTCAGGGACTGACAGCAGTCCAGGGACTATTGGGCCCCTCATTTTAAGAAGGAGAGAGACAAGTTGGAACAGATTCAGAGAACGGCAATCAGAATGATGAGGGGTATGGAGAACGAAACATATGAGGACAGGTTGACAGAGCTGGACACGCTCAGCTTGGTGAAGAGAAAACATGACATGATTGCTCTTTTTAAATACCTCGGGAACTGTCACAGAGAGGAGGAGGCAGGCCTGTTCTCTGCTGTCCCAAACGGTAGAACATGGTCTAATGGAGGAGATATTTTAATTGAACATTAGAAGGAACTTCTTGAGCGTAAGAGCAGTTAGGCAATGGAACCAATTGCCTAGGGAGGTGGTGAGGTCTCGACGTCTTCCTAAATAGGCTAGAGAACAACCTGCTGGAGAATCTTTAGCTGGAAATCCTGCATTGAGCTGGGAGTTGGACTTGATGGCCCATGCAGTTTCTTTCAACTCTATGATTCTATGACTCTTGTCTAACCGCTACTCAGGCAGGAATCCACAGCTACCGCATCGTTGATAAATGGCCACCCAACAACTGTTTAAAAACCTCCAACAAAGGGGAGCCCGCACTTTCTGAGGTGGTTTATTCCAGGGCTATTCAAAGTGGTGGCCCCTGGACCAGTGCTGGTTAGTGAGCCTCTGGCTGCTGGTCTATGGAGAGTTTCTGGGAAAGAAAGAAACAGTTGTAGCCAGTGGGTACACAGAAGGTACCAGTCCCTGAACACGGTAGGAAGAAAACATTGCTGGTCCTGGGCATCAGACAGCCTAAGAAGCACTGGTCTATTCCACTAGTGAACAGGTCTTACCATCAGGAGGATCTTCCTATGCTAGGCCATCATGGTTGTGTTAACTTTTAGTTTGGAGGTATGGAATTTTTTTCCATTTTTTTTTATGTGCCGGGAGGTGGATGGAGGAACATTTGAACCAGTAATTTGGTCTGACACCAGGATCTCAACATTGCAATTCTCTTCTGAGCAAATATCTATATATCTGTACTGTAGAACCCTCCCTACAAATCAATCAATTTAGGCTTCTTCAATTGGACCCAAGCTGTAATATATGCCTCCTTCCGAAAAGAAAACCCACAGAGGTCACTGTGACTGCCACCCTGAGTTATGCAGCTGCCAGGTTTGCAGCGGCCACCCTGACATTCTTGTCATCCAACAACACGAGGTCCCTTGCGCATTTCTATTCATCCCACTGATCTCCCCACAGCATTTCTACATGCAAATAGCTAACGGAGGCAGAACCACGTGCTGATGGGGTGACTGGAGGAGTGATTTATCTGTTGGACCAAGGCCTAATTTTAGGCGCCTCCAACTCCCGGGCAAGGAGGGGTGTTCCCTGCCTTGCTTGCTTGTAAAAGCAATTACCTAGGCAGATTTTACAAGATAAGCAATTAAGGAGTGTACTGCAGAGCAGCTACCGTCACACACAGCACACACAGGCAACTTCTCCAGGCTTCCTGACACCCCATGACAGGAAAGAATTCCCAGAAAAGGCAACCAGTTCATGTATGAATGATGGCAACATTACTGTCAGTTTCTGAGCTGGGTTTCTGAAGGGCAGGAGGACCTCATAATTCACGGGCTTGGCAAGCCAGGTTCCATGTATCAGTCACAGAACTCAGAAATGTTCCTTTCTTGCATTGCAGCTCAAAGCCTGTCTAGGGGATTCTAAAAGTTGTCATGCCAAAACATAACCTTTCCGCACTCTGCTGTGAAACGTATAATCCCGAACTGGCCCCTGGTGAGAAAAATATCATGCTCCTGAACCTTTTAAAACAGTGGTTCTCAACCTGTGGGTCCCCAGATGTTCGTGGACTTCAGCTCCCAGAAGCCCTGAGCATTGACCATAGTGGCTGGAGCTTCTGGGAGCTGACGTCCACGAACATCTGGGGACCCACAGGTTGAGAACCACTGTTTTAAAACTTTTTTTAAAATTCTTTCTAAAACTCTGACAATGGCAAACACATCAATTCCTACCTCCCACTCCCCATAATGAACCATATCATTAAAACAATATATCAAACACTCATGTACTTACATTATCAAACCACTGATAATCATATGTGTATGTGTGTGAGTGAGAGAAAGATCTGTCATTAATTGCGTTATTTCCATAATAAATGTGTATCTGTTACTTGTTTTTGTTGTGTGCCTTCAAGTCATTTCTGACATATGGCAAATCCGCCATGGGGTTTTCCTGAAAAGATTTGTTCAGGGGAGTTTTGCCGTGGGCTTCTTCTGAGGCTGAGAGTGTGTGACTTGCCAGAAGGGTCACCCATGGGGTTTCCATGGCTGAGTGGACGATTTGCGCCCTGGTCTTCCACTACACCACTAGTTCCACATTCAAACCACTACACAATGCTGGTGTCTGCTTCACCAAATTCAGCCATTTGGTCGGAAGTCTATCTCTGACACTGAGCTCTTGAATATACATTAAAATGGGTACCAAGCTGTTAACAATGTTACTTCCCTTAGGCTATTGCACCAGGAAAACTATCCCATACTATGATGGTAGTTGGTGGCTTCATGGTCTGTGCGTACGGTAGGTGTATGAATCTGTTCTGAGGTTCAGTCTGACCTTTAGAAGGAACTATCCAAGGTGCTGAGCCCCCATCCCACAAATAGGTTTAGCATTTCGGATAGATCCTTTAAGTTTGGACAAAAACTCAGAATGGTTTCACTGCCCGACGGAGATGAGAGCCACCAGCCTCCACTGCCATACAATGGTTTGTGTGGGACCCCATTCAACTCCATCGTCTCCCTATCATGGCCAAAGCTATGGGTGGAAATTCTCCTCTCCCTTATTTGCTGCAAAAGCTGCTAGACAGTTTCATCCAGGTGAGGCCTGTGGGGTCTTCTCCTTATCCCCACCTCTGCCACCAAATATGAGGATCTCTTCCTGTCCCAGGACTAGGGCATCAAAAGGAGAAGAACTTCTAGAGGTATGGGAATTCATTTTATGCATATACAAATGCCAGTATTCCAAAATCTGGGGAAAAAATCCAAAATATGAAACACTTTCGGTCACAAGCATTTTGGATAGGGGATACTCAACCTGTGCTATATATGACATCTATAAACATATGTTTTCCAACAAACACACAGCAACATTTTTTTAAAAAAAGAAATAAAAGTCCATAGTATCACAAGATTCTTCACCTTGGCGACCACAACTCCTTAGCAGATAAATTGAAGAGGAACAGATCCTCTCTGCACGGGCTGGTTAAAAACCATGCTGCAACCACGACAGCAACCTAGGAACAAAATTTTCAAGCAAGCACAGGGTGTCAAATGAGGGCATCGCTTCCAGACGGCTACAGCGTAGGCCAGTAAGAAGACGGGCATCTGGCCTTACTGGCAGGTGGGGAAAAAAAAAGGAAGCAAAAGAGAAAGAGAAAGAAATTAAATGCAAGGCACACAAAACCTCAAACCCCTCCTCGCAAAGGAAGGATGTTGCATTTCCTCTTTTCTTCCTAGCCTTTTAAACAGCTTTGTAAACTGCTAAAAATATTTCGGTTTCTCTGAGCTGTCTGCTTATTTTCCTTAACAGACACTATCTCAGCATTATTTGGTTGATATAAACTGACCGTGGCTTAATTGCCTCCTATAAAGTGTTTTTCTCTCCTCTCCTGGGTCTCTTTTTGCCATGGGCAATAACAGGCAGGACAAAAAAAAACAAGAAAAACAACAACAACTTGGAAGTAAAAGAAGAAAAAGTTAGATCGTTTTGTCCGACATCTTATGAGTTTAAATAAGTTTAAATAAGAGTCTGGAAACCACTAGTCTGTCTGCTACTTGTGTAGACTGACTACATGGAAAACCTTGCAAAATAAACCACGATGCGGTAACAGTAAATACCCTAAGGGCATCAGATCCTGTCTGATCTTGGAAGCTAAGCAGGGTCAGTCCTGGTTAGTACTTGGAAGGGAGACTGCTAACAAAGGCTGAAGGCTACATTTCAGAGGAAGGAACTGTCAAAACCACCTCTGAGTATTCCTTGCCTAAGAAAACACTGTGAAATTAAAAGGGTTGCCATAAGTTCCCAGGCAACTTGAAGGCACAGGCACACAATGGTGATCCCTGGAGAGGGATGAGATTTATTACTTTATTGATCATTTCTTCGATGCAAATATGGGAGAATGATGTGAAATTTTGAGCCAAAACAGAAATGCCAAATAAGAGAAACCATGCAAATGTAATCACTCTGAATAATTGTTGACTTAATTTCATTATTTGTTACTCTAACCTTTGTAACCAAGAAACTTGTATATGCATTTTTCCCACTCACTTTTCCTTTTGTGATGCATGTTTTAGAGTGTGAACCTACAGTCAAGAAATATTTTGTTTCTAAACATCCTCCAATATTTTTCAAGATGCAAGAAGTTATCAGTGAGGAAGAACAGACAGGCTAGAAAGGGCTGCAGCAGTTTGCATTTGCCAGAGCCTTTTGGGAAGGGCAAGGTTCCTTCTTCCTCTCTTCTCCCCTGCTGCTGAATTAACTAGTCCAAACTACTTTTGCACTTTGAATTCAATTTGCAGCAACTGAAGTAAGCTGAGGACAAAGAGAGGAAGGGGGAGGAGGAGAGAGAAACTGGGACAAAGAAACTAAAAAGCTTGGACCATGAAGAATTAATTGGTACTTTCTCTGCCAAAGTGGGACGGTTGGAGGGTGTGCTAATCCAGTTTTGACAACTTGGGCTGGCAGCAGTTTTTCCTGGGTCGCAAGGTGGAATTCTGTCCCAGTCTTACTCGCAGATTTTGGATACGGAATCTAGTGCACACAAAGCCAGAATGTGTGTGTGGGGAGGGAAATATAGTGGATTGTTAAGGCAGCCAGCATTGTGTAGTGGTTTGAGCATTGGACAACAACTCTGGAGACCAGGGTTTGACTCCCCACTCGGCCATGGAAACCCACTGGGTGACCTCAGGTGCGTCACACACACTCTCAGCCCCCCAAAACCCCCATGGTAGGCTTGCCTTTGGATTGCCGTAAGTCAGAAATTACTTGAAGGCACACAACAACAAAGGGGAACAAGACCCCTGTGAAAGTGGAAAAATTACAAAGATAAACAAAAATTGTGAACATTTTTTTTTAATTTGAGAGAACATTTCTCTAGGAATCTCTAGGGCCTCCAGAATGATTCTGTGGTCAACTTCTGGAGGAAGTTGACCACAGAATTGCACTGGAAGACCTAGAGATTCCTAAGAGAGAACATATTAATCAAATCCATGAATAATTAAATCCATGAAAGGGAAACCAGCGAATGTACTTCTTTTGGACAACTCAATATCCACTGAACAATTCCTTTTGGCATTATGCGTCCTATTTATTAAAATATTTATGTTTCATTCGTCATCAAAAGACCTCAGGGTGGCATACAATAAAATCAACCTAATTTAAAAAGGTGTAAAAACAAAAGTGATTTTAAAATGCTAAAAGAATGCTAACCATTTCAAGAAGTTTACAAGACAGATTAGTACTGGTTAAAATACACAACCATGTACACATGAGGGTTTCTGCAAAATTAATTAAGCCCCAAAGGTCTTAAGGAACACCCACATTTTCACTTGATGTCAGAATGGCAGCAAAAAAGTTGGCACTAATGGGTGGGTAATCCATATCTGGGTTGCCACAGCAGAAAAGGCCCTCTCCTGCATCTTCCAAAAACAATTTCTTCCAAAATGTTAAGAGTATAGTATTTTTACTTGATGTGTTTTTCAAGTACAAATATATTTTTCCCACTGTTTTTGTAGCATACATGGCTTAAAAAGTAGGAAAAGAGGACATCCAGCCAGTCACTGGCTGTGCTAGTTGGGGGTTCCGAGAGCTGCAGTCCAAAAAAAGGAACTTTTCCAAGCTCTGTATAAAGTTTGCAATCTGACACTGCACAAGGGTCGAGCCTTTGAGTGCGAGCACACCTCTGCGTGAACACGTGGGCAAAAGACGGTGAAGAATTTTTAGATTCGTGCCTCTTTAATGGCTGAGAGATGTGTGACTGAAATCCTTTCCTTCGGAGTTTCTCCTCTGTTGCGTAATCTACCGCAAGCTTCCCCATTCTTCTCCTCCATAACACCTGCCTCTACAGGTCGTATAAAGATTAGAAGGAACACAATGTTCACAAAATGTTTCCTTTCCTGGTTTGCAAGCTTTGTGTATTTGGAATGAAGGGAGTGGCTGCATTTTTTTTTTTAAAAAATATCGGTCTCAAATGCCAAGTCTCACGGGCAGAGTGAGTTAAATAAAAATCGTCACGTGTAATTGACTTACGGGATTCCTTGCCACAAGATGCTTTTGCTTCAGGACTGGGCTTAAAAAAGGGGGAACTGGACAAATCCAAGGAGGATAGATCTCTCTACAGCTCCAAGTTTGGAAAAGGTACTTGTTGAGCAAAACTTTCATAACCCCCAGGGGTTTCTGGGAGCTGTATTCCAGAAAGGAAGCTCTGTTATGAATAGCTATCCATCCTATTGAAACAGAACCTACACGTTCAGGGACAGTATATCTTTAAATGTAGGTTGAACCTCCCCTATTCAGAAATCCGAAATCTGAAAACCTCCAAGAAATGAAACCTTTTCCTCCCAGACGCTCGCTTCTGCCTTTGAGGCAGCGGCCGTGGTGCTCCTGCTTGTTTGTCTCTCGGATCCAAAGGCTGCCACACCGGCCGCCTCAAAGGCAGAAGCAGGCAGCTGGTGGCAAAAGAGAGAGAGACTGAAGATCTGGGAAATGGCAGGGGGTGTGGATCTGCACTGAGCTTGAATTCCTGCCGTTTCACAGATCCTTAGTTTCTCTCTAGCCTTGCAGCTCATACGTAACACAAGCAGCAAACAAAGAAAATGTGAGGTCATCTTCCTAAAAGATATGGTATTCCAAAATCTAAAAAGTATCTGAAATATGGATCCTTTCTGGTCCCAAAATTTTGGATGAAGAAGGCTCAGCCTGGAAGAGCTTATGTTTATATCTGGCCTGCTTCTGTGTCTTCAGAGCCATCTGGCTGGCCATTGTTGGAAGCAAAAAAGTTGGCCTAGATCTTGAACAGATCCAATAAAGTAAACAGGGTTCTGGTATAATGCAATGAATATGCAATACATAATTGCTCTTCTTTGCATTTTCATTATGCCCCCCCTAGAAGGAGCCTAGAGCAACACGAATAGTCTCCTCCCTTATATTATTCATACCACAACCCTGCAAGGAAGGTTAGGCTGGCAGAGAATGACTGCCTCAAGGTCACATAGTAAGTTTCCTGGCCAAGGTAGGATTTGAACCTGGAACTTCTTAGTCCCGATTCAACTCTTTAACCACCCTAGCACATGGATTCTTTGAACTAGTGGTTCCCAAACATGGATACTTTAGCTATTTTGGATCTCAGCACCTGGAAGCCCCAGGCAGTACGGCTAATGGTTAGGAACCCTTGGAGCTGAAATCCAAAGAGCCAAAGTCTGAGCAAGGCTGCTTTCAACAATGTGGTTCAGTTTATTGTACTGTCATACAAAACTTTCTGCCTTAAAAACGTCCAAGAAAATGATCCTATTTGATTGCTCAACGTTCAAGAGGTCTCTTTTATCACCAAACCGAAGAGAGACCCACCCAACAGCAAAATGTACTGTGAATAACTTAATAAAATAACCAAACAGGATGTTGTAGCAATAACACTAAAACAATGGACCAATTGTGGACTGCCCAGGGAAAGTCACCATGGCAAAACCATAACCTTGACATTGCAAGTTAAACAACAAACAACAACTAGGAATTATTCCCGCTCAGTACTGCAATGTCACTAGACTTCTGAAGGAGACCTTTACCTGTTAAACGGGTATCCGAACTGCTGTCTTCATCTGACTTCAAAATAGGTGACTGGCAGGAAGGAAACTGACTACAGAAAGCACTCTACTAGCTGCTAAATGGGAGCATTCTCATACCCAAAGAAATCACATGGAGCTACAGGACTGAAAGAGACTGCATGACTACTGATACTGGATAACCAAACCCTGGACATGATTACTTAAAAGTAAGCCTCTTTGAGTTCATTCAAATATACTTTTAGGTAAGTGGGAGTCTTAGGCATTTCGTGTCCAAGTTAAACATACACAGGCAAAGTTAGTTAACAAAGCCTCTTGACAAAGAACACCTACTTTTTACAAAGTCTTTTTACACCCACACAGCCCCACTTTTCCACCTTATCTTCTCTCTGCTGAATGCTTTTTCAAGCAGCATCGACGCTGGGAAGATGGGGAAAGAGGGCTGGACTTTCACTGTCTGGTTGCAGCAGAATATCTGCAATAATGGCTGCTATAAAAGTTGGAGCTGGAAAGAATGGGATTTTGCTGTAGCTGTGTATGCTTGCTTAGAACAGGCAAGGTAAACAGCAGCTATCCCCCAGAATCCTTTACCGAACATGTTTGAACAGCAAAACACAGTAAAAGGGGAAAAAAGATAAGCCTGCCTCACCACCTACCCTCCCAACATGTTAAAGAAGCACGGGCCTGTAAATCTGGCCACCAAATGGGAAATCCTAAGAAAACTAGAGGCTAGTGAAAGAAAGAGAAGTTATCCTTGGAAGTATTTTGCACAAAACTTTGAAGCGTCTTTACCAGGTGCACAATACTATTGTTAACTTATACAGGGTTTTACTTGACTGAGTGTTTCATCTCCCACGTACTATTGCTCATTTTTAATACAATGTTTCTTGAAATATGTTGGCCTGCTCTTCATTTTTTGTGGTACAGGAACCTATCCCTGTTCTATTTCATTTCTGTCTCTGGTACCAAATTTTCTGTTAAAGTAAAGCCCTGGAATACATCTGCTTTGGGATGTATATCTGTACATCTCTGACCTGATCTGATCACTGTGCATATCCAAGCTCAGCAACTGGCAGCCCTCATGCCCAACCTACCACAGAGCCAAGAAATCACTACAAACAGTCTTGCAAAACAACAGAACAAGTGTACACAGAGGCAATTACAACAGGCAAACCTCAAGGCACCACCCTGCAAGACTTCACACAATCTGGAAGAGACCGTAGACGATTTTATCCCTTTGTGTCTACACATCCCATTCTGCCAAAATATAATCATTAGGATTCCACAAATAAGGAGAGACCAGAAAAAAGTTACAGTGCAAAAACCTCTGACTTGAAACTCACTTGTTGTTGGGGAGACAAAGTCTTTGCTGTGCTAGAGCGCATCCTCTTCGTAACTCAGAAACCCCTTTTCACTCTGTTTTTGTGTTTGTTATGACGTTTGGAGAAGAAGATGTGATAAGGCTCCCAGAGCACAGTCTGCCAAATAAATAAGTAAGTAAGTAAGTAAGTAAGTAAGATGAGAGGGGGAAGAGTAAAAGCAGGAAGAACAAATGCATTCAATGGAGAAAGCTCCAGGCTTAATTCCTGCCATCTCCACTTAAAAAGAGAGGTGTGGAGAGTGTCAGAATTACTGTTATTGTGCATGGCTAGCAACCATGCTCATTTTTTAAAAAATAATACTTGCGTGTTAAGGGAGCAATTTTTATCAAGTATGCAAAGCACAGGGAATGAAGCTTTTAACCTGTTTTTCCCTGGCTGCACTCCTGACAAAAATGCTCCGTTACCACCCAACTTGTGGTGGCAATTAGTGTTATGGAAAAGAAAAAGAGCTCAATTTACACCCAGGTTTGCTGGTTATTCAGCAAGGAGGCCTCCACCTTCTTCCTCGTATTTACCAAGTTCCTCACACCGCTACGTGGACACACCACAATGGTTGCTAATGAAGTTGGCCGAACTCTGAATTCATGTCCGCCCAACTGTTCATCTGAGTGTACGCTACTCGTGCACTTCGCCAACCTAATTAACCGCCCACTCACATAATCACTCGCTCACGCACCCGAGTCACACATTCTTCTGTCCGCTCTCCTATTCAGTTGTGCTCACAATGTGGTTTCTTCAACATTTCCAGTTCAGTTCCCACTCTTGTAACCAGCTGCTGTTAAAGAAAAAAGAGGTCACCAGCTCCATGGTTTCACCCTCACGGCTTTGCAACGTGCTTGGGACCATTCCGAAGCTGGCTTCGGATCGATTCACACATGCCTTGTGTGTGTCACTGGCACTCCACAATGTCAAGCAACGACTTGCATATGTAGAAATACCTATTTCTAATTTTATTACAAAAACAAAAAACAAACAACCTCTATTTTTCTCTTCCAAAACAGATGGGAAAAAAGGGAAAAGAAAGTAGGAGATGAACATGGGCTTAAGCATATACTTTAATTTAAGCTGACTATATTTCCAAGAATACATTTTCTTGAAGTTTGTATCTATGAAATACATGTTCATGCACATCTGAAGGAGTAACACCCTCTGACCATTGAATGATACATAGAGAATGTTTTGCTTTCCAACTTTGCAGCGTTAAGTCCTTTTGCAGCCATAAAAGGACTCAAAATCCTACCACATTAACTCTAAGGCCATTTCTGCCCATCCTGTCATAGTGCTATTAATTCCACCTTCGACGTCCTGTGGATTTCCGGGGTTTATAGTTTACTGAGGCCAAAGAGCTCTCCGGCTGAGAATTCTAAAGGCCCTTCCCTAAACTGCAAACCCCTGGATTCCACAGGATGTTGAAAATGGAATAATAGCACTATAACAGCGTGGGGTGGAAATGGCCAGGAATCTAACTTGCAGGGCTGTATTTTAAAAGAACACGTGCATCAATAAATGGCAAAGCTTTTTCTAACATAAAATTAAGATGTTATGATACATCTAACCAAAAAGGGGAAACCACTTTGGGAGATCTTGTGTCACCTTGCCACATCATAGTTCTACTCAGTGCCATTTCAACTGCAAGTTACTGAGCAGCCAGAGAGCAGGTGCCTGCATGTGTGAAGCAGATTTTATGGGAGTATACAGGTGCCTTATTGTTGAGTGTTAAGGCCACTGGTCAACTTAGCTCCATATTGTCTTTTCTGATTGGCCTTAGCTTTCCAAAAGAGCCAGTGTGGCGTAGCATTTAGAGCAAGGGTGGGCAAAATTGCAAGTCTCAGGATTCTAGAGGATGCATCCCAGACTGTTAAGGCAGTATCAAATGGCTAAAACAGGGTAGAGGGGAAGGAAATTTTGGAAGACTCCAGAAACAGCAATTCCTTTTTCCAGTCAGTTACAGGCATCCCTTGAACCTTCAATTATTTTTAAAATTGCCTACTTTTCAAAATGAGAAGTGGATTTCTAGTCACATCTGGCTTCATTTTTGTCCTGTTTTTGACATTTGAGGCTGTCTGGGTTGCCTCTAGAGGGTCCTGAGGACAGAAGACTGTCCCCCTGGTCCTGCTACTGTTGTCCACCCGTGCTTTGGGATGCTGGACTTGAATTTACGCGCTTTTAAATTAATCTACCTTACAGGACTGTTGTGAGGATAGTATAAGGTGTGGGGAACTAAGAATTATGGCATGTTGTGCTGAATTCACTGAGGAAAGGAGAAAGATAAATCAGCAGAGTTCTGTGAGCCAAGCAAATGTAAAGTATGAGAAATATGTAGAAGCTCCACTTCCCCATAAGACTGTGGGTTTATTCCTTTGTATATTTGTTTGTACATACTTATTTTAATTTGATGAACCAGATCCCAGTGTATCTGTATCCCAACGGGTAGCTAATAACAAACAGAACAATCAAGTCACAAAATGAGCACTCAAGAGTACATTAGATTAAACAGAAGATCGTGACTGCAGATAAAGGCAACCAATTAAGGCCGTACCACATAAAAAAGTTCTCAGCCTAGAAGGTCAGAAGGCTTCCAGAATTATAGTTTTTTAAAAAAGTTTTAGTCATGTGGTGAAAATGAAAAACAAAGAGGGAGGGAGCCAAGTGAATTTCCCGAGGCAAAAATGTTCCGCAAACTAGGTGTGTCCAAAAGAGAAGGCCTTCTCCTGCATTCCAACCAGCCATGTCAACCCGCCCAAGTTGATCTGGAGTCAGGCTGGCAGGGAATGGAGAAAGTCAAACCCTAGAGGATTGGTTTTACCTCCCGTCTTCTGAACCACAAAGCAGGCAGAAGGGTGGCGTGGGAAAAGGAGAGAAAAGGGCCCAGCTCGATTCTACAGTCAGTAATGGAGCCCAATATGTGGGGTAGGGGTGGGCAACCATGTGGGGGCCAGGGGCCAATTTCCCCCATCCCTCCCCCGGCTGGCTGCATTCCCTTACGCAGCAAGCCCAAGTACCACTGTTTACCTCTGCAGTCCCTCTCAAAATGGTGATAGGAAGTGCCATGATGTAACTTTCTCTTGCCACGTTGTGAGGGACTACACTGAAGAATTGAGGTATTTGGGGTAGGATTCTCGAGTATTTTTCTGTATTTCATGTATTGGAAGGAGGTCTTTCTGCATTGTTTTGGAGAAAAATTACCAGAAAATCGCACTATTTTTAAAAAAAATGAGGGGGGCATTGGGGACTGGAGGGGGTTTCAGAAGCCAAACAAATGGGGTCCAATAGCCACATGGGTTTCCAGGCCACTTTATGCTCACCCCTGCCATAGGCCCTTTTGCCCATGTCTCAGTATGTCAAAAACAATAGAGGCTGACGGCTTCCATGCTGGTCTGAAGATTAAAGGAGCTATTCAGATGACGAATCTATTTTGGGGAGAAGATTCAGTACCTTGGATAGATCCTCTAAATCAGAAGTGAGCAACTGCCAGTGCTTGGAAGACTGCTGGCTCTCTTTTCCCTAGGTTTTGTAAGAATTTGGAAAGCATCCCCATGCAATAACAGTTTATCCTGCTCTACAAGAGAATGCCACACTTTCCTATCCAAGATCAACGAAAAAGGAACACTCTTTGCATAGTTCCTTTAAGGTCTTAACCAAAATCAGAGCTGTTTCACCCTCCTATGCACATGGAAGCCCTGAATAACTATGGCCACAAAGCCCAATTCCACATTTTACTAGGAAGAGAAAATAAGAACGATAAGGAGAAATACGCTCAGTGTAGGTAGAATTTTCCACCACTCTCTTTTCAAGATTGGAAGCAGTCCGGTTAACTTCGGCAGACAGAGGCACCCTTGGATGATGTGCAACACAAGCTGGGAGTGGCTGTTCCCGCAGTTAGCGCGTGCCAGATCAAGACCACAATCAAACATTACTGCAGCAACTGATGGCTTCCATGCCACTGGATCAGTAAATTCATTCTGAGTTTTAGTCTGAACTTTAAAGGAGCTAGTCAAGGTGCCAGATCTATTTTGGGTTCTGCACCATGTAGGCCTTCTCCAAAAGTTGGGCTAACATGTGGAACCAACTGAAATGTAACACTGGAAAAGATTTCTATGGAAACCATAGACTACCAAAATGACCAATAAATGGTTTCAGCACTGAACTATGACCCTGGAGACCAAGGTTCAGTTCCCCACTCAGTCATAGAAACCCACTGGGTGACCTTGGGCATGCAACATATCCAGAAAACTCCACGACAGGGTCACCTTAGGGTCGCCATAAGTGGGAAATGACTTAAAGGCATATAACAACAAGCAACAAGAGCGCAGCAAGCCTGAACTCTCCTTACACTCCCACAGCTACAAAACTAAGGCTATCATAGTTTGGACATATCATGAGATGATTCATATCATTAAAAAAAGATGATAATGCTTGGCAAAGTGGAAGGCAGTAGGAAAAGAGGAAGACCACACTACAGGCGAATTGACTCCATCAAGGACGCCACCACCCTAACTCTGCAAGACCTTAAAAGGTGGTTAATACAAGGGGGCCTCTGAGATCTCTATTTCATGGAAGTATCATTAAGTTGAAGCAGACTTCACAACAATTTAACAACAAATAATCGGGAATAGAATCACTGTTCTGCCAACGTGGCAGCTACCACCCATCACTGTCTAAATAAATTGAACTGAATAGAATATCATGCTAGAATGGCCCTGCTGAAATAAGTGAAATTAGAGTAGACCTGCTGGAATAAGTTAATCACAATCAGCTTAAATCCCACTTACTTTGCTAAGTTTACATTTTAAAAGTACAGGGATGGATCCAACACTGAAAATTATTTGCACCTGGGCAGAGAGAGATTAAATTTCATCATGATTGCCCTTAAAAGACTGACAGCCACTTTTAGCTAGCCAGATTTCCTAGGCCTCTCTCTCATTAGACCAGAGCTACACTAAAGATAAACACACAGGTTTCTCTTAATTCATATTGTTAACTGCTCTAATAGCTAACAGCAATAGTACAGTAGCTCTTAGCACTACTTTACGCTGATTGAGAGATTCTGCGAGCCTCAGTCCAAATAAGTAACTTTCCCAAGCTTTGGGAATTATTAGTTGAGGCTCCCTTCCTCCTATAGTTGAGCTAGATGAGTTTATACAGTGGGTCCTCTCCCCCCACCCCCCGCCGTGGATACCAAAAATCCATGGATACTCAAGTCCCATTATACAAAATAGCATGGTAAAATGGTGTCCCTTTATATAAAATGGTGAGCAATTCAAGCGAGTGCTGGAGAGAGCCCGAGGATCTGTGAAATGGTGGGAAGCTACAGCAGGGTATGACTACACACTAGCACAGTGCTCAACGCATGGAAAAATCAGAGTTTGCTTGTTGCAATTTTTTTCCCCAAATATTTTTGAGCTGTGGTTGGTTGCAACTGTGGATGCAGAACTCATGGATTCAAAGGGCTGACTGTACTTCTGTGTGGGTCTACCAAAGATGTGGTAAACTGGGAGGAAGAAATATCTCTCTTTGGTGCCTTTGAAGTGTGAACACAGACAAAAGGATAAGTCTGGTGATACAAATGGAGAGCTAGGGTGGGCTGGGAAACATTTTGGCCTCCCCTTGGGCACATCTTTCATGCCAAAAACTTTTGCATGGAAAAATGTGATGCAGCCACATCGTTTGCTGGGTTTTTCTTCTTTCCCCAACTAGTGATGCCTTTGTATCATATGCTTTTGCTTGTTTTCTCTCTTCCTACTTCTTTACCCTTCTTTAATATCCTGACAACAGCAAAATAAACACATGGGCCAGTTAGCTGCAAAGTAGTTGTCTCACCTTTCCAGGGTGATCTAATTAGGGAACTTCAGAATGAAGCGTTTAACACAGCCACAGGCCACGGAGTGCAATAAAACATATGTGAGGAAAGCCCTGAACAGGTTTCTTACTGATACTCTGTGCATGTGCAATACGACAGTTAGCAAGACGTCTTCTGTTTCACAGTGTTAACTAAGCGAAAATGCTGAGAGAAGGCAAAGAAAGGAAGTTAACATCTTATATTCTAATTTACTTGATGGGAGTTTTTAAGTGGCTGCTTTTCTAGAGCCAAAACCGCATCATCCATGCATAAGAAATTTGAGCCAAATCAGAACTCCGCAAAAAATATAAGATTTTTTTTTTGGGGGGATTATAATCTGGGACACCCTCCTCTAAAAAAAAAATACACTCTCATAAGGGCCGAAGTGGCAAGGGAATGTGGCGCAAGAGTGCCAGCTTACTTTTGCTAGAAAAAATAGAATGGGTGAGCAATGACATACTCTCTAACATTTGATAGATAAAACTGGAACATATGTGCCTAAGCGGTTGGCAAATATATTGCTTAACTTGTTGTGGACATGTGTTTTGGTAGAACACCTGGGTCCAGAATTAGAGTAACCTGCCCTATTCAAATTTGCAGAAGTTAGCACTCACAAATAAGGCTGTCTCCTCCAAGCGGATGTTAAGACCAAAAGGAGAACTACTTTAAATGATGTCAGCGTCCGTGACGCCTCTTTCAATGGCTCAAAGGGGAAGGTCATCCTCACATTGTGACACTAGTTCAGGTCCCATGTAGGAAAACTGCGGACTCTGAGAGGAAAAAGTTGCTCCGTTCAGGAACCTTTTAATATGCAGATGAGCCGATAATGGCCACTTTGCAGACTCAAGATTACCAAGAGAGCCTCTACTTGTCTTGTAAGAGTGTTTGGTCTCAAAGGTTATTAATGAAGAAGAATACCCAACCTAGGAGAGGCTGCAGCAGTTTCCCTTTACCTGAGCCTGCTGGGAAGAGCAAGATTCTGCCCTATCTATCCTTTTCCCCACTGAGTTAACTGAACTCAGCTTGCAGCAGCAGTTAGCAGTTAGAAGTTACATTTCTATACCGCTTATCCGTGCTAAGCACTCCCTAAGCAGTTTACAATGTGTATAGCTAATTGCCCCTGACAAGCTGGGTACTCATTTTACCGACCTTTGAAAGGATGGACGGCTGAGTCAACCTGCAGCCCTGCAGGATTGAATTCACAACACTGTGGCTGCAGTACCGGTATTTAATCACCGCACCGCCAGGGCTTAGCTGAGGTAAGCTGAGGACAAATAGAGAAAGTGGGAGGAGGAGAGAACAACTGGAACATTTTAAAAGCAACTGAAAAAGTGGGACAACAGAGGCTTAATCTAGATTGTCCCTGCCAATTGGATAGTTGGATGTCCTCTTGTCAAACCACCTTCAACACTCTTGAGAATTTTTTCTCTTGACCATGGACAGTAGACAGTTTGGAGGATTGG
Organism: Iguana delicatissima; assembly: GCA_948472985.1. Taxonomy (NCBI): domain Eukaryota; kingdom Metazoa; phylum Chordata; class Lepidosauria; order Squamata; family Iguanidae; genus Iguana; species Iguana delicatissima. Next base: position 66,092 of record CAOKZL010002750.1, on the reverse strand, counting down.
AGAGCTCTGGCGCCTCAGCAGACTACAAGCCCCAGGATTCCACAGGATGGAGGCATAGCAGTTAACAGTGGAATCACAGTGCTATAATTGTGTAGTGCAGAATCGGTTCAGGCAACATATTTTCAAAAATGAAGACCAGTGATTGCACATTCCCTTGCCCCAGCAGTCCTAACCTGAAATCTAGGTGAGCCTAAACCTATTAACATCACAAGTCTGTTAAAATGTGAGTCACACTGACTTCATCAAATCCTATTCTCAGGTAAAACAGTATAGCATTGAAACCTAATTCTGCCCTCTCCTCATACCCTCCATCCATGATGTGATGAAGAGATGTTCAACAGTAAAACAGACAATCCCAGGAGGTGGTAAGCTCTCTTTGGTTGAAGGATCAGCAGCTGCCTGTCAGGGATGGTTTAACTGGGCATTCCTGCACTGGCAAGACAGTTTGACTGGATGTCCTTAAGAGTGCCTTCCAACTCTATGATTCTATGAAGAAAGAGCATGGAAGAGCCCTAGGGCTGAAGTATCCAGAGATACTTTGATGTTTACATGTATTTATTATCCTTCTGTACGCCATTCTGTCTTCCAGTTCAATGATTCTACAAAGACATTGTGGTTACAGTATCCGGCCATTCGCTTCCCTGTCCTGCTTTGCCCTTAAGATCTTGTCTAATGAAGAATTCTGGAGAACTTGAAAGCTTGCTCACTGTTTCTGTGAGAGTCTGGATGTCCCCAACAAAGGCATTTCCATTTAGTGGAGCCCTGGTGGTGCAGTGGTTAAATGCCAGTACTGCAATCACAAGGTTGTGAGTTCGATCCTGCCAGGCTCCAAGGTAGACTCAGCCTTCCATCGGTAAAATGAGTACCCAGCTTGTTGGGGGCAATTAGCTAAAAAATACATTGTAAACCGCTTAGATAACACTAGTTGATAGGCGGTATAGAAATAAATGCTATTGCTATTGCTATTCCTAATGGTGCATTTTCTTACAGACGGCCAACACAGCTTCGTTTCTCTTTCATTATCTAGGAGTCATCGCTCAGAGAGAGAGGGGAAAAAAATCCTGTCTTTTGAAGGATAAAACATTTAGTGCGTGTCTTCAAGAAATCTTCATTGTGTTCTCATTGTTTCCTCTTGTGACGCACGTTGGCGAGCAAGAAAATAAATAGTGAAGAAGACTGTCAACTTCACTAGCTTCCCAATAAGAAAAATGTGACTCCTGAGGAATCCTTGACAGATTATTCTCTAAACAGCGGTAGGAACTGTGTAACCCTCCAAATGTTGTTGGAGCTCCAGCTCCCAGCATCCTTCATCATTGGCCATGCTGGCTAAGGCTGCTAGGAGATGCATTCCAGCAACAACTGAAGGGCCACACCACTTCCATCCTTCTTCCAAAATTACAAGGGAAGTAAAATTTAGCAAGAACCAACACAGACGTACAGCAGGGGTGGGCAACTGTGCACCTCTACCACCCTAGCAGGCAACACTACTGAGCCCAAGGTGACCAAAATAGAAGCTAGATCACTTCTGGTTTCACTGGCAGGTGGTTTTCATGTTAGTTGCTTCAAGGGCTTGCGGGGTAGGTCGTAGGACTGTGGTTTTTAAGGGCAAAAGACTGCTGCCCACTCTGAACAGACTGAGGGGGTGAAAGCTCATCCATTTTTTTTTAAATGGGACACTTTAGGGGGAGTTGGGGGGCTTTATTTATATATTTGCTTATTTTTCATTTGCATCCCTCCTTTCTCCCAGAGTGGGATCCCAAGGGGCCTCCCAGAAGAATCAGTTAAAATCCAGAACAACGAAACTCTAAAAACAGTTAAAATCTTCACATAGAACAACATGAAAACATCTTAAAACCATACAAAAATTCAGATATATAAATAAATAAAGCATCCCAATAAAAGCTTCCCTGCTTATCTATTAAAAGCCTGCTTGCCTGCCTGTGAAAGGAAAGCAGGGAGGGGGCCAGCCTGGCCTCCCATGGAAGGGAGTTCCAGAGGTTGGGAGCTGTCACTGAGAAGGCTCTTTCACATGTCCTCCCCAAGCAGCCGTGTAATGGTCGCGAGACCAAGAAAAGTCTTCCTCTGCAGATCTTAAGACTTTGGCAGGTTCATTTAGGGTTGCACTTATGGGTCAGGCAGACCACATACATCCCATAAGACCACACTAATCCTGATGTCCAAACACAATCAAAATTCATTTTGTCTCTTGCTTCAGGGGAAATTTCAGGGGCAACCCAAAGGGATACTGAATTCTGGACATACTCAACAAAGGAAGACTCATGCAAGCACGCCAGCAAATTCCCAACCCTCTGGAACATTATCAATAAACTGATGTACAATGTAGGTCCATTTCTAAATCCTCAGGCAAAGAAAGACAGCCTTGGTCACAACTTCAAGGGAGACTCCAGACCCCAGTGTGAAGGTCTCATGTGAAGGTACATGCTGACACGGCCACAATCTCTTTCCCGGTACCAGATGAAAAGGTCTGAAAATAAACTCTGTAAGGATCAAACACACCTCTCCAGCAAGAATGCAGTCTTAACAGGAGAGAACAAGATGCACTTGCCTGTACTGGAATTCACTCCTTCTACCACCATGCTTCTGTTTTGTTTTGGTGAATCCACATAAACCAAACATACTTTCCCCGCCGTACAATGCCTACTCGCCTGGGATGGTGTTTTGGCAAGACAAGCATGTCATGTGCTCAGCAAGAAGCCTGTGGCAGCAAGTCCATGGGGAGAACACAGATCTCTCCTTTGGTTAGCATATCCTCTAGCATTTCAGAGATGAAAACCAGAACGTGTGCGGCCATGCAACTTCAGAATGTGGTCAAAATGGCAAAAGTTACTAATGAGGAAGAACAGACCGGTCAGGAAAGGGTGAAGATGTTTGCTTTTGCCTGAATCTACTGGGAAGAGCAAGATTCCACCCTCCCCTCTCCTCCCCCATTAACTGAGTATACACTACTTTTGCACTTTGAACTCACTTTGCAGCAACTGAAGTAAGCTGAGGACTCTTTTCCTGTAGTTTGAATCCACTGCTCTGTGACCTAGTCTCTGGAGCAGCAGAAAACAGGCCTCCATCCTCCATATGACATTCCTTCAAATATTTAAACATGGCTATCATGTCCCCATTTAACCTTCTCATGCTAAACATCCCCAGCTCCCTAAGCCACTCCTCACAGGGCAGGGTTTCCAGACCTTCTACCATTCTGCTCACCCTCCTCTGGACACATTCCAGTTTGTCAACATCCTTCTTGAATTGTGCTGCCCAGAACTGGATACTGGTGTACCTTTACAGCTCTGGAATCTCCCAGCTAGCATGGTCTTGGGTAAGGAATCTGCTCAGGATTTTGATCCAAATGTCCTGTCTAAAGTGCTGGACTCAATCCCCTAAACATGGTAGAGCACTTTCAACAGGACCTTAAAAGTCCAGACCAAAACCCAGAGCAGATTTACTTTTCCACTGATATTGGGGCTACTAGCTGCCACTAGCCATGCCTGATGGGAAAATTTGGGAGTGGTAATCCAAAAATGAACTTTTCTGAACATTCTTCTGAAATCATTCCTTTGAACAGTTATGCACAGCCCTTCCCAACCTGTGATTAGGATTCAGAGGAATATGGGGCGGTCCTCGCATTAAGCAGAGTGAGGCACCAGCCCCAAAGAGCAGATTTGGGGTACCATGAAAGGGCAGCAATTGTTTACTTTTTCAAAAAAAGAAATGCTTATCGTCACTGTACTGTGATGACTAGCGGGGTTTGTTGGATTTTTTTGGCTCAAGAGTCAAAATAACTTGTCAAGCAACATAACTTGAGTGGCTCTGGGTACCACATACCTTAATGTGAGTGAGCACAGGTTGTGTGTAGGCCACTTGCTGCAGCCAGCGTGGTCGAGAGGTTGCAGCACTGGACTAGAACTCCAGGAGACCAAAGTTCGAATCCCTGCTTGGGTGGCCTTGGGCAAATCACTCTCTCTCAGCCTCAGAGGAAGGCAAAAACAAACCCCTTCTGAACAAATCTTGGTAGGAAAACCCTATGATAGGTTCACTGTAGGGCTGCTGTAAATCAGAAAAGACCTGAAGGCATGCAACAGCAATGACCCAGACATCCAAGAGTGTGAAGCCATCCCTGAAACACTTTAGGATTTTCCTGTGGACAACTTAAGTGGTTACTAAAGACTTCCCTCACCTCTGTGAGTGTGTAAATGTCAGCGTTCAAATAATTAAGCCAAATTTGTCTGCCCTGCACATGGAAATACTTCTTGATCTGGATAAGTGGGCATCACTTAAACTTAAGTATTTGGAGCGAGGCTAATATACTTAAGATGAAAGGTTAACGGCAGATGTTATATTTAAAATGATGGATCTATGTGGTTAGAGACTGCCTGTCTTTACTAATGCTAATAGCTTATGCTCCAAGGCTGGGAAGATAAACATTCACCAACTATCGTTCACAACCATCAAAAGATCTCAGTGCTTTAAAGCTACTCATAAGTGTGCATTTTATAGATATTTGCCTCTGTTTTATGTTTTATAGTGCATTCAATTTGCCTTTATACAATGGGCCTTTTGTTTTAGCCCTCTAATGTTTTTAATCCATGCTTTTAAATAAATGTTTATATGGATTTAAATTCTACAGGTAGTTTAATGTTATTTAAATCTTAACTTTTGGGGTATTTTTAAGCTATATGTGGTTTGAGTTGTATTTTTTTTATTCTGTAAGCTGCTTTGAGGCTCAATAAAGTAGTTCTTGATTTTTATAGCCATCATCTTCAAGAAAATTTGGGATTTTTCTAAAAAAATATGGACAGTTTACATCAAGGTACATCCTAGCCTACATTCATATAGTATGGATTCTCTCCCCCATTTCTTTTACCTTTCTCCCCAATTTTGATTGCTAAGCTTTTAAAAAGTCCAAATCTAAAAAATGCTTTTTCATCTGAAAACTGCAAAAATGCCTTAAAATTCCCCTAAAACATGACAGTTTGGCCCCATGTCACCCCATGACACCCCTAATCCGCCCAACCTAATGACAGGAACTCAGTAGGACCAGCAACTGGAGGTGATATGATGTCATAGAATCATGGAGTTGGAAGAGACCCCGGGGCCATCCAGTCCAACCCCATTCTGCCATTCAGGAACCCACATCAAAGCATTCCTGACAGATGGCCATCCAGCCTCTGCTTAAAAACTTCCAAAGGAGGAGACTCCACCACATTCCCAGACAGCATATTCCACTGCCAGACCACTCTGTCAGGAAGTTCTTTCCGAGGTTTAAGTAGAATCTCCTTCCCTGCAGCTTGAATCCATTGCTCTTTGTCCTAGTCTCTGGAGCAGCGGAAAACAAGCCCGCTCCCTCCCTGACATATCCCTTCAAATATTTAAACATGGCTATCATGTCTCCTCTTAACCTTCTCTTCTGCAGACTAAACACATCCAGCTCCCTAACCTGCTCCTCATAGGGCATGGCTTCCAGACCCTTCACCATTTTGGTGACGCTCCTCTGGACACACTCCAGCTTGACAATATCCTTCTTGAAATGAAGTGCCCAATGGAGAATAGAGTGGTACCATTACCTCCCTTGATCTAGACACCATATTCTTATTGATGCATTTCCAGGTTGCTGGCAATGTGCTGACACAGCTCACCCAGGGTGGGACAAGGATGAATATGGACCCTGCTCTCATTGGCAGAACCACCTCTGAGTATTGATTGCCTAAGAAAACTCTGTGAATTTCATAGAGCCACCATAAGTTGACAGGTAACATGAAGGTGTGTGCATACGTACACACACGTTTAAATAAAAAAGTTTTAGCCTTTGATTCTAGGTATGATCACAGAGTTATAGAGGTGGAAGAGACCATGAAGGCTATTCAGTCCAAACCTCTGCCGTGCAGGAATATACAACGAAGCACTCCCAGGAGATGGCCACCCAACCTCTGTTTAAAGACCTCCAAAGATGGAGACTCCACCACACTTCCAGGCAGAGTATTTACCTGAAAGAAAGCCCCACTTAACATAGCATGATTTATTTTCAGCTGAACATATATTTATGACCCTATATGAGCTTCCAATGGTTTTAAAATCCTTCAGGGAGAGTTTTCTTTCAGTCCCAACATTGCACAGGCCTCTCTGGGGAGGACATTAATAACTTGTGCCATCTTGATCACATTCTGATGTTGCAAGGCCAAATATGTCCTGATTTTCATTTGTTAAATGTTGGAGGCTATACATATCCTTGGAATTCCAGTATAAATACAGTAGTAGAAAGTAAATCCCTCATTCAAATCCAGCTTTTGGAATGAACATGTTGATGTTTGGAAGTGAAAATAATCCAACCACTAGCTTTTTGGTGTGCTAAAGGCAGTTAAGGGTAGGACGTTAGCTTGGGAGACATATTTGTCCATGTTAAGTGACAACATTAAAACCTTGCAATAAATGAAGCCGGCATGCTATCTCTTCATGCCACGCAGGTGGATCGGGAACAATTAACCAGAGATGGAGTTGCCCTTTTTCCTTTCATGTGGTTGACTTTGGCTTTCTCAGCAATTAACTTTCTGCTGGCATCCGCCTGGGGAAATCTGATCGGTAAACTCCGTTTTGTAGCCCGACAGTTACAAATCACAAAAGCCATAAAAATTCAGAGTTTCCTCCCTGAGATAAGGGAGAAGCTGAATTTCCAGACTTCCGCAGGAGATAGCATTGCCAAAAATGTCTTGACAAGCTCCCTGTCAGACAAGCTCTCTTAGGAGCCCGGCAGTTACTCCGTAAGGATTTATGGCCAAAAGAACCAACACAATCCTTTTAAAAAAACAACAACGCACACATAAAAATTAAAAAAAGAAAATCCTAATCTTGAGTCTAACCACAGTCTTTTTTTTGATGAAATCAAGTAACATGGTAACATGTTCTCCTCCACCCTTTCCTTTTACTCAGGCCTTACTCACCCACACAGAAACCACAACAGAGTGACTTTCTCTGTGACCTCGACACCCACTTTTTTTGGTGGATCTGCTCACAATCAAGTTGCTCATTGCTTTACTAGGTTTTTGTTTTGTCTTTTGTCCTAAAAAACTCAGCGGAAACGAGGTTTCATGAAAACAAAAAGGAGCATCTTCTTGTTTTTCCCCCTTTGTACATAAAAGAAGTATTGTGCCTAAGGTTGCCAGGTCACATTGCCAGGCCCTGAGTCTCCAATTTCCATGGCACTTCGCCAGGCAGGAGAATGCAAGTTCTCCCCTATGGAGTGGGGCCGGGGGGCAGCTTCAGCCAAGAGGAAAGGGCCGTGGACAGAACTCCAGCTCACCTAGTAGAGCAGCAAGCCTTAATTGATTTGTTGCTGCAACTTGCAAAGGATCTCTAGGGGGAAAACCGCCCTCTTTAGACAAGACTTCTGTCTTAGCTTCCAAACAGGAAAGCACATTCTCTCTCCCTGCTTCTCTCTGTTTAAATGACAAGCTGGGAGTGATGGTAGTTGGTACTTAATGACATCCCTAGGGACCATCTCTAGGTGTTCATTGTTGGCTCCAGAAACCTCAAGCCCTGGGATGACTTGGTACTGACAGCCCTAATACTGTCCAGACTAAGGGAAGTAATAGCACCACTCTATTCCAGTTTTCTCAGAATTTATCTGAAATACTGTGTCCAGTTCTGGGCACCATATTTCAAGAAGGATACTGACATGCTTTAACCTCTCTTCGTGGGAGCTGCATCGAATCACAGAATCATATTGCTGGAAGAGACCCCAAAGGTCATCCAGTCCAACCCCATTCTGCCATGCAGGAGTACACAAACAGAGCGCTCTCAACAGAGGGCCATCCAGTCCCTCTTAAAATAGGGATATGCTTTTCATATCGCTATCAACTTCTGCTGACCTTCTCTGAAATCATTCAAACATAGCTGTGTCAAGGTTGGGGCAAATTGAGGAGGGACAAATTGAGAGAGCTGCCTTCCCCATTAAAATTCTGACTCCTCCAATGAATTTTTCCTTCAGTCTCCAAATGTCTAGCACTGACATAACTTAAAAAAAAAAAAAGAGGCAGGCAAAGTTACCAAAGGAATGTGAATGAAGCACATCTGAGAGCTCTAGGTATCAATAATTTTCAATGACTCATTTTCTGCAATGCTAAAAATTTGGGGACTGAAGGAAAATTTTATGGGGGACAGAATTTTTATTTGGAGGGCCAATGTCTCACCCCCCACTGTTAGCCACATCCCTAAGCTATAGCCTTCTTTAAGGAACTAGGAGGATCTAGAAAAGCAATAGCCAGGTAACTGGTTGCCACAAGTCCTTCTAAACCTATTGACCACTGCCCTACCTTTTCCTGAAAGTCCACCACTTAGTAAAAGTCCATCTCCAGTTCTCTTGACCAATCTGTGCACCTTCCAAGAACCGGCGCCCCAATTCTCCATTTGAAGGAAAGACAGAATCAATAATAATAGAAAATAATGCCCAGAATATGTACTTTTAAATACATTATTCTTACAAATGGAGCTACAACGTCCTAAAGCGAACTATAAGGGGCTTCTTTACTTTCACTAATTTAAGAGCTGGGGGAAAAAACATAAAAAGAGATGAAACCATCAACATAAGCAAACATATAAGCAATATAAGTACAATAAAATTATTTAGTGTCCTCTAACCTTATATGACGTTTGAGAGCCAGCATGGTGTAGTGGTTTGAAAATTGGGATATGACCCTTGAGACCAGGGATTCAGTTCCCCACTCGGCCATCGAAACTTACTGGGTGACCTTGGGCATATCACATATTCTCAGCCCCAGAAAACCTCATGATAGGTTTTGCCTTAGGGTTGCCATGTCAGAAATGACTTCAATGCACACAACAACAACTCTCCATAGAGAGACAGTGTGGTGTAATGTTATATTGGACTACAACTCTGTAGACCAGCATTCAAATCCCAACTTGGCCATGGAAACCCACTAGGCAAGTCACACTCTCTCAGCCTCCGAGCAAGGCAGAGGTAAACCCCTCTGAACAAATCTTGCCAAGAAAACGCTGTGACAGGGTCATCTTAGGGCTGCCATAAGTCAGAAATAATTAGAAGGAACACAAGAATAATCCTACACAGTCCCAAGAAGACAAAAGCTTTTATTCCCATAAAAAAGAACTGAGAAAAGAAAACCAAGACCAACTGGAATTACAATTAATTACAATGAGATACTACATACAGTCTTACACGAATGTTGACTAGCAGTTTTTAGAAATAATATGTGTGGGGGAGTAAATATGTGAACACATTGTCTTAAATACCTTATTTACAATTCTGAAAGAAAATATTCCATAACCCAACATTTTCCCCCTTTTTTTCTGGTAAAAAAAATAAGGCTCGAAGAGGGAGAATGAGGAAAAACAGGTCTGAATTTTTTTTGTTTTCTCTTTCAGGCCTTCACATCACTGTTCATTGCTATTAATAAAAGAAAGGCGCCTCTGAACATGTGCAAAGCATCTACGGCACTGAGGAGCTGCAGGAATCCAAATACACACACTAAGGATTAGGTCTTCTGTAATCTTAGAACCCCTGAGAAGAAAGAAACATACTAGTTGGAAACATAACAAGCAAAAACATAAATCCATGGGTCTTACTGAAGGGGAGTGGAAGCCCTTACATTCTTAGGAATACAGGAGACTGCTTTGGTATAAAGTCTATGGTCTTTATAAATGAGGAGCAGTTCTCCAGCATCCTACGCCCAGGTCCCACTTTCCTGCTCAACTTCCAGCTACTCTACCCATCTCTTGGCTCTGGAGATCTTCAGTAGTCACTGCTTCTAAACCATCATTCTCAGCTCCATAGTCATAAAGGTTAGCTGCTTGCTTTTTCCTAAAGGTGAGCATCAAACCTCTCAAGCCCCAAACTATGGCTGCATCTCATCTCTGGCACACTGCAAATGCAGAAGCATGGAGTACACAAAGTCCTGGGTACCATCACACAGTAAAATCATCAAAGTATGACATCCTAATTGGGGCACAGACAATTGCAGAAGCCACCTCTCTCAGAATACCTTCACAGAATCATAGAGCTGGAAGAGACCACAAGGGCCACTGAGTCCAACTCCCTGCCATGCAGAAATGCACCATCATAACATTCCTAACAGACGGCCATCCAGCCTCTATTGAAAAACCTCCAAAGAAGGAGACTCCACCACATTCCCAGGCAGCGTATTCCACTGTTGAACTGCTCTTACCATCAGGAAGTTCTTCCTAATGTTTAGACAGAATCTCTTTTCCTGAAGTTTTAAGCCATTGCTCCATGTCCTAGACTCTGGAGCAGCAGAAAACAAGCTTGCTCCATCCTCCATATGAGATTCCTTCAACTACTTAAACACAGCTATCATGTCCCCTCTTAACCTTCTCTTCCCCAGGCTAAACATACCCAGCTCCCTAAGCCTCTGCCCATATGGCTTCACAGTTTCTAGGCTTTCTACCATTTTGGTCGCCCTCCTCCGGACATGTTCCAGCTGATCAATATGCTTCCTCAGCTGTGGTGCCCAGAACTGGACACAGTATTCCAGGTGGGATTTGACCAAAGCAGAATAGAGTGGTACTACCACTTCACTTGACCTAGACACTATACTCCTATTGATGCACCTTGGCTCTGAGGACACCTCCATAAGCCAGGCACTTGGAAAATTTGGTTCCACTAGGACAGCAGTATTTCTGTCCCCAAAAGTAACCTGCCCAAGCTCTGGTACAGAAGCTGTCTAGATGGTATGCTGAATTTTAGTTCAACACTGTTGATAGGACAAGATTCTTCATTGCACCTGAAGGCAACAAATTCACTTAAAAGATCAACAAGAGGCCACAGGTGGGAGCGGATGGCTTCCATGTCATTGGGGTGGTGAGTCTACTTTGGGTTATAGCCTGAACTTTAAAGGAGCGACCCAAAATGTTGAACTTATTTTGAGGATAGGATTCAGCACTCTGGACAGATCCTACTAAATTCAATCTGAAATAGAGAACACATTCACCTCTCCACTGATGTGGAAGCTACCATTTGCCACTGATGCCATATGGCACATCCAGCTCTATCTTTCAGCAGAGCTTTCTGCCACTCCCTGATTCCCAGTATCTGCTGCCTGAAGCAGATGATCATTAGAATGTCATCATGGGACAATGGACAAGATGGATTCATTGGGATCTCAATCTAACATTGATAAAGGATCAACTCTTAGATGTCATGAAGTGTCAGATGTAAATGCAGCTAAATCCTACATTCTACTGCATGTCAACTGTGGCACACTATAAAAAAAATAACATTACATGGCAGCTCTCAAATATGTTACTAATTTCTGGCAAATTTCTGTTGAAAACCATCAGATGCCGATACCATTACACATCAACTGCCAAACACTGTCCCATATCGACTGCCAAGGATGAAACCAAGCATCACAAGATGTCGAATTCTTCTTTAACACGCTTGGTAAATGATCTGCAAATCTTTGACTGCTCACACAATTCTCAGAAAAATCTATTTCAATTCTAACCTAAAACAGTAACTGAAACCTGAAAGCCCAGTTTAAAATGGCCATAAATTAAGAGAATATAATATGGAAACAGATGCTACAGGCCCACTTCTATTCCAGTAGCCTAAATTGGAAGAGGAGCTTCTGTCTTTGAGAGATCTCAGAGATTAACCTGTATTATCCAGCCCAGTATTATCCACACATAGAGAAGGAAGTGGCTTTTCTGAATGCTTTCATCCCCACAAGGAAGGGACACGAATGCATTTTTTTAAAGCAACAACTGTCTATACAAATGAAATGGGTTTATATCAAGTCAGATCACAGCTCCATCGAGTTCAGTGCTAATTGAACATAGCTTTCTAAGGTCTCTGGCAGAGGTATTTTCCAGAGGTTGAGGTTGCTACTTTTGGGACAACAATTTCCTGGATCCTGTAGCTAGCATGTGGACATGTGGGCTGGAGGATTCTGGGAGTTGTCATCAAAAAAAGAACAGCATTTCTAAGCTCTCTTCTTTCTCACCTCCTACCTGATCTGGAGATGCCGGGGACTGAACTTGGGAACCTCTGCTTCAAAAACAGGGGCTTTGTTCCAACAGCCCCTCTACGTGAGCATCTTTTGGCATTCATTAGACTAAACTGCTACCCCAATATTTTATTATTTGGATCCATACCTTACCACTGACAAGAATTCACCTGCCAGCCTAAAGTAAACATCATTTCTGAGTGTCATTCACGTATGCCTTGAGAAGCAACATGGGGACAATTGAAACAGACAGGGTTGTGTGCTGAGGATGACTCAAGTCTATGAGCTGCATGTCACCCTGCCTGTTTTTGAAGGCCCCAATTAAACCTTCTAGCCCCAAAATCTGCTACAGCAGAAAAAGGAGCACTTTTCACACAAAGCACATTCCCACCACTGGCAGAGTGTTTTAAACCACAAGAAGGGTTTTATGGAGAAACGGCCTCTCCCTGTGTGTGTATTCAAGGGCAGTGTCTCCTACCACTGTGTCAAACTCAAAGGTGCGGCAGAAGCAGGGGGCCACAGTAGAACTCCCACAGGTTCTGGGAGCAATGCAGACCACCCTAGAAACTGACCTCCTTTGATGCATGCAAAGGGGCTTTGAGCACTCAAACCGCTCTCCCCAACACACTGGTATAAAAGCAAGGCATTGTTACCAACCATTTATATGAGCAACTGCTCCTCCTTTTTAACAAGACTGGAAAAGCTAATGTCATTCTAAACCAGAATCATGCAAGGAACTCTTTTTTTCCCTTCGGTACCTAATATTCAGAAAAGCCACTCTGCCTGAAACACATTCTTCCGCAGCAGAGCCCTTCGCTGATGTCAAGCTAAATCAGCCAGCCAGGGTGGGTAGAGAGAAGACAATCCCCGGGCACAGTCCTACTAGCCTTAGTCTTCCATCTCTAAAAGAGGCACAGCAATAACCTTTTCCTGACAGTACCGTGTGAGAGCAAATCCCCACACGGGCCAAAGAGCATGCTAAAAGTCTAATAAAGAAAGGGTCAAACTGACCATGGATGGAACAGAACAAATACACTGAATTAAACGGCATTTAACTCACCGCTCTGTTGAGCTCGTGGAGTTCCACAGAGACCTCAGGAGTTAATTCCATCTCAGGCTCCATGGAAGCGCAACTCCACTCTCAGGTTCTTTATCCATTTGCTGTCTTAGCTGCTTCTCTTTGGCGGGCAATGCTATAAGCAAAAAAGAAGGAAGGAATGAGAAATACATCCACTGTGGCTTCTAGTCTCAGTTTTGTCCTCTTCTCTGAATCAGTAGGTCTGCATTTTAGACAGAACAAAGCATGTGGGGAGAAATTAATAATTTTTGTCTATTTCTTTTCTCTTCTGGTTGGAAAACCAAGTACTTCCTCACTAACGCCAATCTGGCAGCTGCTGTCGAGAGAACCAACTTGCTCCTGCAATCTGGCACTTGCTGTTGATCCATGATAATGCAGCTGGCAGACCCTAGCCAAGAGATTCAAAAGAGTGCCGTCTGGTTTTACATGAAACAACACAACGTGACCAGTTCTCTGCTCTACATCGGCCAGTACAACGTCTTCCAATTTTCTAAGCCCGGGTTTTTCTATTTGATCTCCCAAAAGTAGAGCCGCGGAAGAAGAGTATTAAAAATCCAGCGCGAACGGTTCATACTCCACATATTACAAAACGGAGTGCACGTTCTCTCCCAGCTGCGTACACAATGGGGCTGATCTGGCATCGTGGTTCTGCCCCCCCCCACTCCACAGCTCAAGAAGCTGCCTTGAGTTTGATTTCATAACAGGCTCTCCACTAACCACCTACTCACACATCACAGAATGGGTTTGCTCTGAAAGCTCTCAGGAAATCGCCCTCGGTTGCCAACGAAATCCACGCTACCAAGAACTAAAAGAAACAGAAAGAAAGAAAGAGACTCTTTCTCTTTCGACTGCAGAGTCTTCCATCACTTCGAAATCCAGCCACACTTGCTGCCTCTGGCCCAAAGCTCATGTGCACCCATGAAGACCTTTCAAAAACTGAATTTAATCATTTCTATGGAAGTTCAGAAAAATTTGCAGAGTCTAGGCTTAACAAGGGTGATGGGCTGTTAATGGTCAAATGGACCCTCTATGAACAGAAGCAGTATATCTCCAAGTACAAGATACTGAAGACAAGCAACAGGAGAAAAGCATTTGCCTTTGTTCCTTACTTATGAGCACCCCAAGGCACTGCCTGGTCAGAGTTGGATGGACTTGTCCATCAAAGTCCTGTTTTTTTCTTCCACAAACGTCCCCTGCTGGGGTCTTTCAGATATTTTAGATTACAAGCCCAATCACCTTGGTCAGCATTACACAGTCCAACATATCTGGAGGATACTAGGTTGAGAAAATTGTTCTTAAGCATCACTGTCATCCATCTAATTCTCTTCATCCATCATGAGCTCTATACCTTTTGCTGGGTTTGCCCTCACAACAACTCCATGGAGCACGTCACTACCATTCCCACTGTACAGATGGGGAAAATGAGGCTAAAAGAAAATTACCACAGCAGAGTACGGGTCTGGATCCAAAGCCCTCACATCCAACTGATTCACTTCGGAAGCGTGCTAGCTCTCAAGATATTACCAACAGAATCTATAACACCACCACCACCATTATTGTGGTTTTATGGAGACCAGGGAGAAGTTGGTCATATCCAGCATCAACGATCAACAAATGATAAACTGATCAAAATGATGGAAAACAACCATCGATGGGGAACTGCCTAACAACTATGGATTAAAGAATACTCATACATTTTCCCAGACTCAAGAGGAAAAGATGCCTCAACACCTGTTCAGAAAATGGTCTGCAAGGTCCCCCTCCCAATATGAGGACTTTTCTTTGCAAAAAGATATGGTTGCACTTTGTGCAAAATTTTGACTTTTTGGTACAAAAATGCAGTTCTAGTGTTCTTTTGCAAGTCCCTCAGTGCCAAAAAAAAAAAAAAAAAAAAGTTCATTGAAGCAAGCACAATGTATATTTGTACAGCAGGGAGAAAAAAAATTGAAATCCTTCAACCTAACATAAAAGAACAAAATAAATAATAATGAACATCCCTTCCTAGACCACTTTGGCCTGTGCTGGGATGGCGGTGCCTTGTATTTGTCCAAATAACCCAGTACAACTTGATCTGAATGGCAGCCCCTCGCTGTCATCCGAGACAGAAGATATCTTCCATACCATCTCCTATGTCCCCTTTCTAGCTAGAGATAACAATGGTGGTGCCTGAGTATATCCTACACGTGAAACAGGTACCACGGGACCCCTTTTCTTGGCACTGAATGGCAAACATCAAATCAGAGAAGCATCAGACACAGAAGAAAACAACCACCCATAGCCATCCATCCAAAGGAGTCCTGAACTTACAGTTCTAAACGTGCTTAAAAAAAAAATCCCCAGTACCACACTTACATGTTGGTGTTCTCTTATCACTCCATCAGCTAATGCAGAAAGCCAATCTGGGTGCACAGCGGGGTCAGGCAAACACTGCTGCTTTCTTCTAACTCAGCAAAGAGGGTCTTCTTACTCAGCAAAGAGGATACAATTATCCACTCTTTTGACTCCAAGAGGGGCTCACCAAATCCATCCGCAATCCTTAAGCCCAGCTTCCACCTGTGCTTCCAAAGTGGTTGGTTTTGATAAAGGAGCGCAGATGGAAGATGGCAAATTCAGACCCTTGACTGGGGAAAGTTTTGCTTTTCTTAGAAGGTTGGTCGGAATTTAAAAAAAAAATCTAGAAAACCTGCTAGCTTTGAGGGAAAAGACTCCTGCAACACTCATTTCTTGAAGACGGTAATCATTCAGCCCTTCGACTCTTGAAATCATTCACTGGCCAAGGATGAGAACGAAATGCACATCTCCAGAGAAGGGATCTGGGCTCCAATTAGCATACAAAGGCGGCAGAGCAAAGCCACGTGCCTCCCTGACCGCCAAGAGAACACCCCCATCCGACTCATCCAAACCACAGAGTGACTGGTGAAGAATGATTTCCTCTCCTTTCCAGCCCCTGCTGTGTGCTGCACACCACTGAGGCATCCCCAAACCCTCCCTTGGCTCAGATGGAGATTCCAAGCTGAGTTTACTCGGCACTGTAAAAACGAAGGCAGCCAGTGGACCAGAATCCTCGCTCTTGAGTCAGCCCTCAACTATACACAGAAGGAAATTAGTCAGGGAGGCAGGCAGCACATGGCTGGTTGTGAGTCGCCTCTCAAGCTCTCGTGCAATGCTGCCGCTTCTGAGAAATGCAAGATCCTGGCAACGCCCAAAGAACAGGAAAATTCCACACACCAAGGAAAAGAAAAAGAGAAAGAAAAGAGCAATGTATGCGGGGGGAAGGGATGAGAGGAAGAAAGAGGATCCATAAAAAGTATGGTGTCAGTGGAAACGGTTTATTAAAGTTGATTTCGCACCAGAGCCTGTGCAACCAAAATAGCGATGGAGGGGAGAGGGCGGATGGAGAGAGAAAGAATTTTCTACGCAACCACAAACACATACACATGCATGCACAAAACAAAACCAGGCCCTTTGCTGTGTGTGACGAGAAAAATAATTAGAAGAACAGGGAGAATTTGATCAGTGACTGGGGAAGTGATGGAATTAACTCTTTGAAGGTTTGTGCTATAATACAGAAAAAAACAATCCTGGGTTCTTTTAAAAGGTTTTGGTCTCTGGAAAGTGTTAGTCCACTAATTGAGGAAAACAAAGGAGAACAACCAGAGCCTCATCTCCACCAACGTTTCACAGACTAAAACTGGGACACATGTGGCCAAGATGGCAAAATATACTAATGAGGAAGAACATACAAATGAGGAGAGACCTGAGCTTCCAGGGAAGGGTAAAATGCCACCCTTTCCTATTCCACCCTTCACTGAGTTGGAGCACAAAGAATTTTTGCACTTTGAACTCAGTTTGCTGCAACTGAAGTAAGCTGAGGACCAAAGGGGAAAATGTGATGAGAAGAGAGAAACTAGGACATTTTAGAGGCAGTTAAAAATGGGATGACAGGGTATTAATCAGGATTGTCCCCATCACACTGAGACAGTTGAAGGCTATCATACTCTGAGATACAAGTAACTACTGTGGACAGGGAAAGTGACACAATTAGAATCATAGAGCCGGGAGGGAACCACAAGGGCTATGAAGTCCAACCCCCATCTGCCATGCAGGACTACACAATCAAAGCAATTCTGGCGAATGGCCATCCAGCTACTATTTAAAAACCTCCAAAGAAGGAGACTCCAACGCACTCCCGGGCAGCATATTCCACTGTTGAACTGCTCCTACCATCAGGAAGTTCTTCCCAATGTTTAGATGGAATCTCTTTTCCTGAAGTTTGAAGCCATTGCTCTGTGTCCTAGTCTCTGGAGCAGCAGAGAACAGGTCTACTCCATCCTCTATATAACATCCTTTCAGATATTTAAACATAGCTTCTTATCCTTCTCTGCCTAAGGCCAAACATATCCAGCTCCCTAAACCTCTCCTCATAGGGCATGGTTCCCAGGCTTCTACCATTGGGTTGCCCTCCTCTGGACACGTTCCAGCTTGTCAACATCCTTCCTGAACTGTGGTGTCCAGAACTGGACACAGCATTCCAGGCAGGGTATGACCAAAGCAGAGTGGTGTCTGCATCAATCAGTGAGAGAAGAGAGCAGGCCCCTAAGGTCAAGTCTGTACATCTGTCTCATAGGATGTGCTAACTCTTATGGTCACCTAGTAGAAGAAAGCAACTAAGGCAAAGTTTTTTTGCTAGACTATGACTCCAGGAAACCAGGGCTCAAATCTCCACTCAGCCAAGGAACACCCGCCTGGTAACCTTGGGCAAGTCACTCTCTCTTAGCATCAGAGGACGGCAATGGCAAACCTCCTCTGAAAAAAAACTTCCCCAAAAAATCCTATGAAAGGGCTGCCATAAGCTGGAGTCAACCAAAAGGCACATAATGGCAACAGCAACAGCACCTAGTGGCAATCATTCCAAAAGGGTGACTAGAGTGTAGAATGGAACAGCATGGCTAATCCAACACCATAACTGCTGAAATGTGCTCTTTTGGGCACCCCTTCTGCTCTCACCTAGCAACACAGGGCAGCTATTCCAGTAAACTATTTTGAGTTGTTTCCAACCAGGCTGATAATTCTGTGAGCTACAAGCTGGACTTCTCCCCACCCCACTTCCCTCTCCATCCCTTACTAGTTGCACATCATGTCTTACACATTCTGTCAGCTGCTCTGGGAGCCTCCTTGGCTAACCAGCAAGGTATATACAAATAAACAAACCTGCCGGTTCAATGAAAAAGAACACCATGAAGCACAAGTTTTAAGCAGCTGGTGGGGACTGCAAATACTGCTATTCTTTCGTACTTTCCAGGCAAGTTCAACTTATGGCAACCCTATCCTAGGGTTTTCCTGGTAGGAAAGGTTTGCCATTGTCTTCTTCTTGGGCTTAGAGAGGATGCTATTCCCGGTGGGTTTCCATGGCTCAGCAAGCCCCCCAGAGTACTACTCTGGCACTCAAACTACTGTACCACACTGATTCTTTTGTGAATATATGGATTGCAATATTTATCCTGGAGTGAAACCAGCTCGTATTTTGGACTTAACAAGAAGGAAGCATATTCGCCTGAAAGGATGGCCACCAGCAACCAACACGAAGAAACAAAGGGGGAAAGTGGAAAGGAGAGAGTTAAAACTGGGGCATTTTAAAGGCAGCAGGAAAAGTGGGATGACAGAAGATTAATCAGGACTGTCCCTCCCAGATCAGGACAGTTGGCAGGGCAATGTGGAGAGGAATCATCTGCACACATGTATGTGAAAGACAAACCTTGCAAAAATTACTTTTCTGCAGTCCAAATCCCAGTGTATCAGATCCAGCTGGGCTAGTGGCCAAGTTGGTGGTCCAGAAAAGTAACTTTTCCATGGGCTGGCTAAGGAGGAATACAGGAATCCATGAGGAGCTGAACCACCACAGCATCAACCTTCTTGCCTCATTTCAATTTCAGATTGCCCTCTCCAGAAGATGGAAACCAGTTTAAAAAAATAAAAATAAAATAAAAACAGACCAGATCTGGTTCAGGGGAATCCAAATAAATCTTCAGAAAGGTAAAAAATGCCAATTACAAATAAATTAAGAGTGAAAAGTTACAGGGGCTACTAGACTGATAAATGTTTAAGAAGGCGACAAGGATAGAATAGTCACTGTGGCTCCCAGAATCCCCTAGCCAGACTAGCCCATGGGATTCTGGGAATTATGCTGCAAAAAAGGAGCTTTCCCAAGCCTTGTATAATTGTTCCATAGTGCAGTGTTATTCAAAGTAGTGCATCCCTGGACCAGCACTGGTCAGTAGACCTCTGGATGCTGGTCCCTAGAACAACTGAAGGCAATGGCACAAATTTAGTGCCAATTCCAGGTATATTAGGGAAAAAAATTATCAAGCACCAATCCCTCACATCAGACAGCCTGAGAAGTACTGCTTCAGTGTGTTCCTTAACATTTTTTTGTCCTATCAGCCTCATTAATCAAATAGGTTTTGCAGGTTTTCAAAGATATATGAACCTCTCCCAAAAAAGAAAAAAAAAACTTGCATGCGGAGATGACAGTGAAATGAAAGTTCCTTGATGGGCAACTGTGATTCAGCAAGGTTCTTCTTAACCGCTCCATCATTCTACTTTTGACTCTCTGGGGCTGAGAAGATGTGTTGCGTGTGTGTGTATGTAAGGACGACAAACAAAAAGCTACTGTCTCCAACCACACCACAATCTATACTGGTGTAATGTTGGTACTGGAGGGGCCGAGCTTTCAGATCTATATTACTCAGCTCAAATGTCTGGTCAACCTCACTGACTAAAGGAGTGACTAGGACAGAAAGGAGCTGTTTCACTCGCACCTGCTATGCAGATAAATCCTTATTTGGACCAGGCGCTCATGCTTGTCAAACGGAAGAGGATGTTGACTTTACAGATTAGAAACAGGAGGCCTCATGCCATGAGTCCTCCTCCCCAGCATCATGAGTGCTTGAAGCATTCTTCAACAGCATTATCTTCCAGGGGAAAGCCTTCCCTCGGGAGTATGGTTGGAGCAGAGAATGTTCTACTCTTTCTGCTTTTTATATAGTTATCTTGGGCATGAAAGGGGAAAGGGTTCTTCTTCTCATGCCCTGATCTGGCAGTGGCCAGGAGGTCCCATGTCAGTGGAGAAGTGAATCTGTGCCAGTATTTGGACAGCTTTAAAAGAATTATCCAATATGATGATGTTATTTGGGAATAGTATTTAGTACAGCACCTTTTTTTGGTGTACTGAGGTTCTCAAGTTCATTGCCAACCTCCCAGGCATGACTGGTGGCTGCCATGCCATGGGTACCTTGAACCTGCTTTGTCTTTGGCTGAACCTGTAAAGGAACCATGCATAGTGATCTCCAGCTGCACTAGACTTACATCTGCCACCATCTTCAATTAGCATAATAGGTGCTCTCTTGAAACAAGAACACTGTGTCCAGTACTGGGCACCACAGTTCAGGAAAGGTGACCAAAATGTTCAAAGGAAACCATGCCTTATGAGGAGCAGCTTAGGGAGCTAGGGATGTTTGGCCTGAAGAAGAGAAGGTTAAGAGATGACATGATAGCCATGTTTGCACATTTGAAGGGATGTCATATGGAGGATGGGGCAAGCCTGTTTCTGCTGCTCCAGAAACTAGAACATGGAGCAGTGATTTCAAACTACAGGAAAAGAGATTCCATCTAAACATTAGGAAGAACTTCCTGATGGTAAGAGCAGCTTAACAATGAAATATGTTACCTAGGAATGTGGTGGAGTCCCTTTCTTTGGAGGAGGCTAGACGGCCATCTGGCAGCAATGCCTTCAATTGTGTATTCCTACATGTCAGAATGGAGTTGGGCGCAATGGTCATTGGGGTCACTTCCAACTCTATGGTTCTAAGAGGTATGGGAGTCCAATATATCTGGAGGGTAATGTGGCAGGAAAGGCTAGACTAGGCAACTTCTTGTTGTTATTTGCTGTCAAATCAACTTCAACTTTTGGCAACCCTGTTAACAGGAGACATCCAAGAACCCTGGTCTTCAACAGCCTTGCTCAGGTCTTGTAACTCACAGACACTGCCAGTGGTGTAGCTTGGCACAGGCGGGGTAGGGGTGGAGGCAGAGGTCTGGGGCAACAGCACATGGAGGGCAGACAAGGAGTGATGCGCCCCCCTAAAAATGCCACCTAGGGCACACCTCTTCCCTTGCCCTCCCATCCCTACACCACTGGACATTGAATCGAGGACGCAATCAATCCACTTGTAATGCAGTCTTTCTCTTTTCCTACTTCCTTCCACTATACCAAGCACTATCGTTTTTCCCAGTGACTCATGTTATCTCACAATATGTCCGAAGCATGACAGTCTCAGTCGAGTCATCTTTCCTTCAGGCTTGATTTGTTCTCAGACCCATTCAACTGTCTCTTTAGCAGTCCATGCTATCTCCAACCCTCTTTTGGCACATGTAGAAAGAATTGACTCCCTCCCCGCCATCAGCTGTCTTCACTGTCCAACTTTCTCATCCATACATACCCATATACATATCCATATATACTTTATACAGCTAGAACCATCCTTCAGCTCACCTTGGTGAAGAATGACTGATAAAATCTGGGGGACTTCAGTAACTTTGTAAAGGTCCTACTGTGGCTATTCCAAAATTCTGCTCTTGCTTTTCAGTTCAGAAGCTGTGAGACAGACACACGTATCTCTGACTTCCCTCCCTCTGTGCTGGAACACTGGAACGTGCTGTACTGCATTACAGCGGAGGCACAGTACTGCCGGAAGCTCAGAATGCCACTCTGCCTAGCCTCCTGCTTCCACTAAACCTCCATCAAGCTGACAGGTGACTTTTTATTAAGTATCCAAACACACAAATGCACACACACATATCCAGAGCACCACCAAGACTGTGGAATTCCCTCCCACTAGAGATCCACTGGTTTCGCACGCTGTTCATCTCCACGCCAGTTAGTTTCAAATACAAGACAATCTGTCTATTCAGAATTCCTTTTAAAAATCTGCTGTCTGCCAGAATTTTAAACTCTGCATTGTTCTCCTTCCGTTTACTCAAAGGGCTGCCATTTTAAATTCTGTGTGATGGATTTATTTTCCCTCTTTCTCTTTATTTTCTTTGACTGCCTCACCAGAAAGGGAGCGTGCAACAAACCAAAGACAGCCAGTGTGATATAGTGGTTTGAATGTTGCACGAGGACTCCAGCACACCATGCTTTGAATCTTCATTCAGGCACTAAAACCCGTCTTGGGCAAGCCATGCTCTCTCAGCCTTGTTGTTATTGGGTTCTTCAGGACATTTCTGACCTATGGCAACCCTAAGGTGAACCTATCACAGGAGTTTTTGGCGGCTGAGTGTGTGTGACACACTCAAGGTCACCCAGTGGATTTCCATGGCTAAGCAGGGAACTGAACCTTTCGTCTCCCGGGTCGAAGACAGTGCTCAGACCACTACACAGCACTGTCTGTAAGTGTAGGGGAAGGCAACGGCAAACCTGCTCTGTAAAAATCCTGCTAATGAAATCTTAGGATAGGCTTGTCATTAAGGCCACGTCCGTTATAGTGCTATTATTCCATTTTTAATGTCCTATGGAATTCTGGGGTTTGTAGTTTACTGAGGCCAAAGAGCTCTCTGGCTGAGAATTCTCAATGTCCCTCCCTAAACCGCAAATCCTAGGACTCCATAGGATGTTGAAAGTGGAATAATAGCACCATAACAACGTAGTGCAGAAATGGCCTAAGTCTGAGTCAACCTGAGGGCACGCAAAATCAACAACAGAATCAACCGGAACACAGTCCTAACACTGACTCCATCAGTTCCAATCCTCATCCCAAGAAATACTATTCCACGTTGAACAATACTGAGAGTTTCATAAAACTTTCAGCCCCTCGCCTCACCCTCTCATCTTTTCCACTACAGATGGAATATCATTTACCCAAAATGCTTGGGACCAGAAGTATTTTAGATTTCAGGGGTTTTTCTGTTTTTTGATTTGGAAGTCTGTATTTGCATATACATAGATGATGAGATATCTTGAAGCTGGGACTCAAGTCTTAACATGAAATTCATTTATCTTTCATGTACACCTTATACATGTAGCCCGAAGGTAATTTCAGATAGTATTTTTAGTAATTTTTGTACATGAAACAAAGTTTGTCTACCCTGAACCATCAGAAAGCAAAGGTATCATTATCTCAGCCACCCATGTGGACAATTTCGGATTTTAAAGTATTTCAGATTTCTGGATGAGGGATGCTGAACCTGTGTAGATCATTTCCATCATTCTCATCACCACCTTCCTTTTCTCCAAAACCAGGACTCAAGGTGGCTTATAAATTGAGTACAATATTATTAAAGCGATGTGTGAATAAACTAATCATAGTGAGGAAGTCTTTATGGTTAGTTTTACTAGCATGCTGTACCTCCAAGGAACTACAAAGTAGGCAGAAGAAATGAAGACCTTATTCATTGGGTAACCAACTTTTCAACTGTCCTTTGCAGCCACATCATTACTGAAAAGACGGTATGATATCTGTGCCAGGTTAATTGGCACAGCAGGCAGGAACAGCCTTCACCTATTTGTAACCGAGGAGCAAGGGGAAATGAAGGAAACTTTAGCCTAAATCACAGGATGGAATCATACAGACTGACAGATGTTGCCGGATGGCAAACTCTATCTGCCCTGGCCAGCACAGTCAATGCTGAAGAATGCTGGAAGCAGCAGTCTAAAAATATCTGGAAGGCTGAATTACTCTCACCATGCCTCAAATGGAATTGTGAATCCCAACCAGAGCATGTGTGTATGTGCCAGTTGCACTGGGACGTTGGGGTGACGGGGGGCGATTCACCCTGGGCGGCAATGTTTTGGGGGCATCTTGGCCCGTAGCCACCCCCCGTGCATCCTGGTCACGCCCCTGCGCACCACAGCTACACCCCCACGCACTGCAGCCACACCCCCGCACACAGTGGCCATGGCCTGCGTGCTGTAGCCCTGCCCCCTCCCCCCCCACACACACTTCAAGCTCCGTCACTGGTATGTGCCTTCAAGCTCCCTGCTAACTTACGGCAACCCCATGAATTTAATAGGGTTTTCTTAAACAAGGGATGCTTAAAGGTGGTTCTGCCAGTTCCTTCCTCTGAAATATAGCATACAGCATCTGATACTCACTGGTGGTCTCCCATGCAAGTACTAACCAGGGCTGGCCTGTTTAGTTTCCACGATCAAACAAGATCTATTGCCTTTCCACTGAAATTGATGAAAACTTGGTAGGTCAACACTTATGTAAGATCTATTGATTCAGTGGCTCTTTTCTATTTGGGACAAATAATTGGATTTAGATACTGGATGGATGGAGAGTGGCATTCCAAGTACACAAAAGCCTCTACTTTCCTCTGTACATTGCTGGGAATTTGACCTTCATCAGTGAAGACATGTGAATTACAACACTGCTTGCAGGCATCTCTGCAGAGGTGAGGCTGGAACAAACCCCTTCTCAGGACAGAACCATGCCAAGTTGTCGAAAATTCCTTGGGATTTTTCAATGGACACACAGCTTGTTTTTGCCAGAAACAGAGACACTCTGCAAGCTATGTTCAGCCTCACTTATCACACTTCCAAGTGGGACAACATCTATGCCCTGCTCATAGGTCAAGCCTTAATCTCAGAAAGCCTTTTTGCAATGATTTTTTTAGAAGTGATATTAACTGTATACACATATCTATTTATGATTATGTATCCAGTGTCCTCCTTTCATTCACAAAAGGAAATTTTTGCAAGTTATCTATTGTATTTATATGTCGCCTTTTCTCCCCAAATAGGACCTAAGACAGCTTCCAAAAACAAGACTTTAAATATTAAAAACATATAAAAAGTCTAAAATTATAAGAACTTATATAAAACAGCTTAATAAATAAATAGAAGCTCCCCACCTCACCCATTAAAAACCTGTTTGAAAAGAAATGTCTTTGCCTGCTGGCAAAAGGAAAGCAGGGAGGGGGACCAGCCTAGCCTCCTGTGGAAGAGAGTTCCACAGGTTGGAGCAGCCACTGAGAAGGCTCTCTCCTGGGATGGTAGCAGGACTGAGAGAAAGTCTTCCCCTGCAGATCTTAGGGCTCTAGGATGTTCACTGGAAAGGGAGGTGAATTTCATGAATTCTCTCTTTCCTCTACAGCACCCTAGTAGTTTGTTGCTGTTGTTAAATGCTGTCAAGTCAACTTCAACTTATGGCAAACCTCCAAGTCACCCTGTTAGCAACGGCATCGCTCAGATCTTGCAGATGCAGGGCCATGGCCTCCTTGGTTTTGTGATTACCCACCTCTCATGTGGTCCTCCTCCTTTCCTACTGCCTTCTACTTTACCAAGCATTATTGTCTTGTCTAGTGAGTCATGTTTTCTCATGATATGTCCAAAGTATGACAGTATCTGCTTAGTTATCTTGGCTTCTAGGGAGAATTCAAGCTTTTTTT
Organism: Iguana delicatissima; assembly: GCA_948472985.1. Classification (NCBI taxonomy): domain Eukaryota; kingdom Metazoa; phylum Chordata; class Lepidosauria; order Squamata; family Iguanidae; genus Iguana; species Iguana delicatissima. Next base: position 40,562 of record CAOKZL010002750.1, on the reverse strand, counting down.
GTTCCTGAACTCATTTACTTGACTTTTTGGAGGTCCACGGAATCCGTAGAACTCTTCTCCAGCACCACATTTCAAATGAGTTGATTCTCTTCCTATTAGTTTTCTTCACTGTCCAGCTTTTACAGCCATGCATAGAAACTGGAAATACAATAGCATGGACAATCCCTAGCTTTACTATTCCATGATGTATACTTACCCTTGAGGATATTGTCTAGTTCCTTCATAGTTCCCTACTCCAGGCCTCTCAAAAATCTAGAGAACTGGAAGAGCCCCTGAACAACATGAAAGGTGGTACAGGGGATTTCAGGAGAAAGAAGGAATTTGCAAAAATCACCTCCCTCCCCTTTTCATGCATAACAGAACAGACTGACACAGGATTAAGAAGGTAAATCATCTCTCCTTGCAGGTAAGAATGGATAATTTCTGCAGTATTCTCTCCATTGGATGAGAACATGAAAATATCTGTGCAGTTACCAATTGCTATTTTTTTGCTTTGGGAAGTATCCATCTCTGCAACTTTCCTCTGCAAAAAAACAGGCTTTCTGAGTAGAAATACACATAGATTTACTGCAAGGAAAAGTGTACTTTCTCCACAGAAATATTTGTGCTCTATCCATACAGAAAGAACAATTTCTGCGCATAAAAACATTTTTTCTGTACAGAAACCACATTTCTGCACAGAAGAAATAAGACGTATTCCTGCGCACATAGTTCCCAAGTCACAAAGAATCTTACAGCAGCCATGCGGCTCAGTGTATTCTTGCCAATGGGGTTCCCATGTGTTCAGAAACTTCTTTCTTGATTGGGAAACCAAGAGCAAATTAATATTCTTTCAATCCCTATCCAAATGCTTTTTTTTTTTTGTTCAATTAGCTCCCGCCAACTGACAGTTCATTCACCAACTGGTGATATGGTTCTCAAATTTCATAATTAGTGCACGAACCACAGTCAAATCTATATTGCCAAAATGGAAATCTTGTAGCATCGTGAGAGGAAAAAAAAGAAAAAAAAGAATTTTATCTGCAGAATGCTGCGTGCACGGACATCTGCACAGGCCGGAACGATGACTCAGTCACTTTACTCCTGGTATGCAGTTTTGGCTTTCCATAAAACAAAGACGGTTATGATAGTAATCTTCTACTACTTCAAACATGGAACACCCCCCTTGCATTTCACGATCAAAATATTAGGCAGGGGTGTCAAACTCAATTTCATCTTGGGCTGTGTCAGCATCATGGTTGTCCTCAAAGGACCAGTTGTGTCTGTAAGATTATATAAATGTATGTACCCTTTTATCATATTAAATAATTGCCTCTGCATTCGATTATTACTGGTTTGTAAATTGCCTTCCCTCTGCATCAACTTTTCTTTTCTTGGACATTTTAGGGCTATCTGTTCATAGTTTATGGTCCCTACACCTCTGTAAATTGACACAGAATTGGTCAGTATATCCAAAGTGTGCCACTTTCTGCTCCCCAGACCTTCTCTGCTCCTCTTTCTGCCCCCCTGTCCCTCTCTGTACCTGGTGAGCCCAATCCCCACATTGTGGGCTCCTGGCTGCTGGTATTTTGAAGAGGGCCCCCAGCCAGCACTCTTGATCTACTACTTCTGACTGCTCCTCTGCCCAACTCTTGCAAGCCGTGCAGAGTGTTGCCATGGTAACCCATGGCAACACTCTGACAGCAAGACTTGGACAGAGGAGCAGTCAGAAGTAGAAGTAGATTGTGAGTGCTGGCTGCTGGGCACCTCTTCAGAATACCAGTAGCTGGGGGCCCACAATGTGGGGATCAGGCTTGCCAGGTGGGGGGAGTGCCACAGCTGCAGGAGAGGTGCGAGGGCCACATGAAATGACCTGGTGGACCTGATTCAGCTCGTGGGCCTTTTGTTAGACACATATACATCAAAATTATGCTATAAGAAGCTCAGCTAGAAGTTATAGCCATAATCAATGAGGTACCACTATGTCCAAGTAGTTGTCAGCATGGTTAAATAATATGTCAAGTAACTTACTGATCACTGGTTGTTGTTGTAGATATTCCTGACTTACAGTGACAAGGCAAACCTATCACGGGGGTTTCTTGGCACAATTTGTTCAGAGGGAGTTGCTCTTGCCTTCCTCTAAGGTTGAGAGTGTGCAAATTGCTCAAGGTTACCCAGCAGGTTTCCATGGTTGAGCAGGCATTTGAACTTTGTTCTCTCAAGAGTTGCAGTCCAATGCTCAAACCACTACACTGTGCTGATTCTCACACCCACAGATTATAAGTTATTGTTATAAGCTGCCTTGAGTCCCATTGTTGGGAGAAAGATGGAGCAGAAACAAATGAGTGAATGTGATTAAGTAAATAAAATAAACTCGTGCAGATGAGAAAAACAAAAGAAAACACATACAAATAAATGCAGAAGACAGTATGGCAGAGCAGGTAACCTCTGAGTTAAGGAAAGAGCCTCTGTGGATGTGAATGATGTCCAGGGACCGGAGTGCTGGACCTTGGGCAGTGGTGCACCAGGGCTCAGCAGCCTCCTGGGCAAGGGGGAGAGCAAGCGGTGGTGGGAGGGGAGCAGCGAGCGGCGGACGGAAGCAAGGTGAGCAGCAGTAGCGGGTGGGGGACAGGCGAGCAGCGGAGGGCCCAGGTGGGGAGGGTTCCTTTTTTCGAGCCCCTTGACGCTGGAGCCTGGGGCACAGGGTCCCAGCTGCGACACCCTAGATCCCCCTCTGGACTTGGGTGACACTGTTTCCAATCCCTGATCTTTGGAATTCACCGGCTGACCTTCAGTAAGCCATTTTCTCTCAGCCTAACCTACCTCGCAGAGCTCTTGTGAGGAAAAAGGGGGTGGTGGAAGAGAGCCATATGAAAGCTGGTTTGAGTGTTGGACTAGAACTCTAGGAAGCCAAAGTATGAATCCCTGTAACCCACTGGGGGACTGTGGGCATGTCACACTCTCTCAGCCTCAGAGGAAGGCAATGGCAAGCCTTGCTGAACAAATCTCGCCAAGAAAACACTGTGTTAGGGTTGCTGTAAGTCAGAAAGGACTTCAAGGTACACAACAAGAACAATAGGAGAGGCATGTACACCAGATGTTCTCAAGTTCTGGCCCACAATGACTAGGGGTTCCGAATGTTCATAAAGAATTCTGAGATTTGAAGTCCCAAATGTCTGGAAGACCAGAGTGTGAGAACTATGGATGTTCACCATGATAAACTCACTGGAAGAAATGCAAGCTATCAGTGGAACAAAGAAATAGTAGTTAGAAATAGAGAAGTAAGTCTTCCTATGCCTTGCTCCCATGATGATGCCTGAAGCTCTCTCTCTTCCAAACAGTCTTTAATGTCTTTCCTATCCTTCTGTTTACCCCAACTCTCTCTTCCCCAAGTTTTTAAATTCAGCAGCTTAAGGTAGGTCCCAGGCAGCTAGAGACTTTGGAGTGCCTTGTTAAAAATAACAGCAAGAAGAAAGAAGTGCAAGTCAGTTCCGACACCCGCCTATGATTATCGAGGGCAGAGGTACGTTGTATTTGCCCTGGCGTGGTGCCCAGCCCTCCTCACACCTGCGGCTTTCAATTCAGATGGCTTAATATGCTGCCTTCCATCCTGGCACTCGGCAAAAACAGCATGTGAAAACTGAAAAACAAACTATTTCCTCATTTTAGAAGATGCCACTGATGGAGCAGACTCAGGCTACGGAAGCTTATGCTACCAACTTTTGCCTCTCAGTTATTCTCAAAGGTGTAACAGGATCCCTTTATGTACTGACCCTGAGGTGTAAGACACTCCCCAGCCCTTTGTAAAGAACTCCAAACCCACCACCGAATACAAGAGAACTAGGGTTTTCCTCCTTTTATGTGGAACATGCTTCATTTGCAGAATGTTCTAGGTACATGTTAGGCATTGCCAGACTATTTATATGCACTGGACAAGCGTGGCTCACCTGCATGATAGTTTTCTATGTACACAGCTGGATCTAGGTGCTGTCTGTGCTGGATGTTCCCAAGCTGAACTTCCTCCAGATTCACACCACAATTCCCATTGTCTACAGAACTAAGGGCAGCGGGAGCTGTTGTCCAACACTAGCTGATCCTTGGAAACTCTACCCTGCTCAATAGTCCCGAAAGAGATCTATCTGGCTACCTCCCACTTCCTTCTTATCGGCAACTGAGGATTGCTGGGCAAGGCTGCACCTGGCAGCTCTGGACTGCCTCCAAGGCCACAGTGCCCTTTAAGAACCCAAAATCCAGCCTGGATGTCTGTTCATTCCCCCTCCCTGCCAACTTCACATGTGCCAGGCAGTTGGATTTTGTCACCCTTTGCAATCACTCACAATGCCCCTGATGCAGGAATACAGCAATGTACTTTCCAACATGTCACAGGTGCAGATAGGGACAGGTATGGTCAAACATTGTCAGAGGATGGTCAAGTTAGCAACGTAGTTAATAAGGACGAATCCACAAGCTAAGAGAGGCTACAGCAGTTCGCTTTCCCCTGTCTACTGGGAAGGAAAAGATTTCACTCCACCTTCTCATTCCCCTGAGTTAACAAAGTGCAAACTACTTTTGCACTTTGAACTCTTTGCAGCAACTGAAGTTAAGCTGAGGACAAAGACGGTAGGTGAGAGGAAGGGGGGAGAGAGACTGGGACATTTTAAAAGCAGTAGAAAAAGTGGGACAACAGAAGCTGAACTGGAACTGTCCACAACACTTTGCAATAGGGCATGGGGAGTGAGGGCATTTCCCTCCCAATAAAAATTCTGCCCCTAGATGAAATTTTCTTTCAGTCCTCAAATTTCTAGTACTTTGGAAAGTGGAAGTCGTTCACACCTACAACTCTCGTATCTCCTGTGTTTGCAGTTGCTTCCCTGCCCCCTTTCCTTTGGACACCTAAACTGTATTTCTGCATGCAATTGAAATTTTACGTTGCTGCAATGCTGGAAACTTGAGGACTGAATGGACATTTCACAGGGAGGGTCAAAATTCTTATTGGGAGGCAATGGTCTCATTTTGCCCCCCTCAACATGGCTATTCCCCCATGCCCTGACTCAGTATGGCTCTGAGGCATGGTGGACAGTTTAAAAGGATGCTGGATGCACCTGTTTGGTGGTACCTGGACAGCTGATGCTACAACCTGGTACTTTCCCTGTGGGTCCCCTACGAAGGTGTCAGTTTTCTGCTCTGACAGAAAACTATGTAGTTAAACAGATCGACAAGTGTGTAATACCCAGAAATAATAATAATCTTTACACTGGAATAATCTTCCAGCAACCATGCTGTATTAGAAGTGGCATTAAGATTATTATTTCTGGATATTATATACCTGTCTGTTTGCTTGTTTGACTGTTCAACATATTAGCCAACTATGCCACTTTATGGTTTTTAGAAAACTGTGTGCCTAAGGTGGATAACATATAGGATGCTTATAGGATACTGTGAGGATTTTACATCTTAAATTTTGCTGCCATTTTTAAATTGAGGTTTGAATCATGCATTCAAACTTAACAGTAGGTTGAGTTGCTTTTATTGGATTTGCCATTATTATTATTGTTATTATTTTACTGCTTTTTTTGTAAGGTGATTTGACTATATCTGGGCAAAAAAGCTAAAAGCCAATAAAATAACTTGAAGGGACAAGACTATACAACATATCCAAGCATCCACACCACTTTTCTATTATAAAGGCACACCTCAGTTAACAAGGTAGATACGTTCTTGCACAATACTTCCTTAACAGAAAACTTGGTACCAAAGACAAACGTAACACGGAAAGAATGAGGATTGATCCCCTCACCACAAAAAAGGAAGAGCAATTTGACATGGTTCACCAAAAGTTTTTGCTCAAAACTAACAATGTGCATGTATGAAATGAAACAACCGAGCCTGGCAACCGTTGCATAAGCAAGCAAAAACACCTTTGAGCCGTCTACAGATTACTGAAAACTTCCAAAAGGCCTCTGGGGAGACTTTTTCATTCATCAGCCCACAATTTTCTTATGATTTCCATTTTGGTGGCCAAACTCACAGATCTAAGCTTTAAAAAAAAAAAAAAAAAAGCTGGGGGTAGCTGGTGTTACTTTCCCCCTTTCTTTCTGTTTTCCTGTTCACCCCTGCTCAGTAAGAGATTCTAGAGGCAGCTGCTGTTACTTTGCCTGTTGTAGACAGGCAGAAACAACTAAAGTAGGATTGGCCGGGAAGTATGCAATTCTTTCCCAGATCAAACTTTATTGCACTGTTTACTGCAGACATGGCGCTGCATCCTGGCAACTGAATTCTGTGTTTCTTCAGCCCTTCAACACCCTCTTCATGCTAATGCTGTTAAAAAGAATCCCAGCTAGACAGAGGATAAGGAAGGAACAAGGCAGAAAAAGACTTTGTAAAAAGGAGCCTCTTTGTCATAGACTTTATTAAGTGAGGTATGCCTATGTATTATAAAACATACATATACACCAACAAACTATCTACAAGGAAAGGTCTTGCTACTCTGCGGGATGAACGGGTGTTTTTCTCTGGCGGAACATTCAAAAACACAATTGTCCACTCTCTGCAATCCATTCTTGCTACACATCTCCTGTATCAACTGATGTTCACATAGATGGGCTCTACCTGTCTGTGGACCTGAGCATCCCATTATTTTGCCCTGCTTACCAAGAAGCCCAAGGAAGTGGCAATTACCCCATTATCTGAGCAACACAGCTGAGGAGGTATGGTCTCCTGCCCAGGTAAACACAGGGCGAATGATATGCTGGGTTTAAGTTACACAGTTATTGGGATCAGCATCACCCAGGAGCAACAGAGATCATGAGAGACACTTGCCCAATAGGAAGACTATCTGGGGAGAAATCGGGACGCTTCAAGATGCTTCCAAGAGGTTATAAAACCTCAGGGGCCACGAGGCTTGGAGAGAGACAGAGACAAACAAAGAGACGTGGGGGAGCTCGGTCACACGTTGGACAAAGACATCCATGACCACCCAAGACCCAGAACTTCACATGTATTGTGAGTAGAATAGGATTGTTTGGCTAGTTGTGCTAGGGCTTATCTTCCTTTTAACTTTATCTTCCTTTTAACTCAGTGGTTCTCAACCTGTGGGTCCCCAGATGTTTGTGGACTTCAGCTCCCAGAAGCCTCAGCCACTATGGTCAATGCTCAGGGCTTCTGGGAGCTGAAGTCCACGAACATCTGGGGACCCACAGGCTGAGAACCACGTTTTTAACTCCTTTTAACTTCCTTTGGCTATTTATTTCTGACTTTGCAACTATTCCCGAGTAATGCCTGAAGGGAAGTGCCTTCATATATAAGATACCCTTTTGCTAATGCAAATCACTTACTTAGAATAAAAGCTTTCCTTTTAAAGACCTCCTCCTTTCATATGCCTTTGCTCAGTGTGTGCACACAAGCACATGTACAGGATTCTCATCTGCTCACAAAGAGGAGGAAGGGAACAGCCTCTGCAGAGTTAGAGGTAGAAGTATAAGCTAAATTCCCCCTAATTTCCCACTGAAATACTGAGTCATGAGGGTTAAAATTAGTGGGCGGTGGCAGCTAGGTGATCGTCAGGGGTACCATCTCCTACTTGAGAGCAGGAGGCAGGATCACTGTTTGTAATGCGGGATTGTTACTTGGTGGCAGCGGTGGAGAACTGAGTGCTCGCCTTTTGGATCCATGCAACAACCAGGTAGCTGAGGCTGAGAAAGAGTGGCTGGCCAAAGGCCACCCCAAAAGCTTTGCGGCTAGTGAGAGATTTGAACACAGTTCACTCTAGCCAACATTTCAGAACAAAGATTGGGAAGGAAATGCTGGTGAGATTAAGAGAAGCACAAGCAAATCGAGATAGGTCTCTTTTACGCTACACAGTTATATAGCATTTGATGTAGGCTTCCCCCACTACCTGATGGGTTAAGGACTGGGGCACTGTCAGAAAGTGGAACTGGTCGAAAAGTGGAACCTATACAGGCAACATAAGGAAATTATGGCAGCTCACTTAGGACCAATTGTGCGCACATATCGCTTGCAAAGTCCCTTAGCCAGCTTGGCACTGTTTTTTCCTCTTCTCAGCTCACTTTACAAGCAGCAAAGGCACACACGAAATCCCAAGTGAGGCTCTGTCAGGCAAGAAGAACTGACAAAAGAGTGGACCCTTGTTGAGTTAACAGAACAGGTCTGTGAACTTCGGAAAATGAATCAACAAAAAAGTATGAGACACCTGTATCTCTAATTGTCACAGCCGCATCCTACAGAATCCTGGGATTTGTAGTTTGGGGAGGCACTAGAGCACAATTTTAGAATCCTCTGCCAAATACCTCACCAAGCTACAAACCCCACAGGAGGCAGCCACGGCAGTTAAAAAGACACATGTGTCCCATGCTTTTTTATTGCTTGTATTTACAGACCTATTCCATGGCAGTTAAAGTGGAATCATAGGGCCTTTCTGCACTATACCCGTATAGCGCTATTATTCCACTTTCAACGTCCTGTGGAATTCTGGGGTTTGTAGTTTATTGAGGCCTAAGAGCTCTCTGGCTGAGAATTCTAAATGCCTCTCCCTAAACTGCAAACCCCACAATTCCACTGGATGTTGAAAGTAGGATAATAGCTCTATAACAACATAGTGTGGAAAGGCCCATAGTGTCCTGTGAAAGAGACCGGAGAGCTTTTCCCATCCCGGACTTCCGGGTATAGCTCCACATCTTCCCCATTCCTTTACTGAATTTGCTATGGAAACTCTCAATTCAAAGGCAACATGAATGCCACTGGCTGAGAAACAACTGCCTGTGGGCTTCCCAGAGGTATCCACAGCAGTGACATCCTGCTCTTCTTATGATGAATTCCTTCCACTCCAGTAACTGCATGGCACACTGAGACATGCCAAACAACCCCAGCCAAGTCATATTTCACAATCATTTGTTTAGCTGCCATCAAGATCATCCCTGGGCGCAAACACAATTGACCCAACGCACAGGGGCTGAGAGGAGATTCGAAAAATTGCAGCACAGCCCTTTCACTGTTTTGGCTGCTCGCAGCGATCTCTGCCACATCACCAGAGAGGCGGGTGCGCGTGTTTTTTTTTTCTAGAGATGCTGGAAGAGCTGAATGCAAACCAAGCCGAACTGTGCAGAGCTGAGAAACTGAGCGCTGGTCGGCTTTGCAAAGAGAAACAGGTTCAGGCAATCATGTGTGTTTCCCGAATTAGAGGGACATTAGAGGGATGCGTGTTGCAGAAGGGCTGAAACTGCTTCGCCATTTCTTGAGTCCCTGAGAATAATTATTTGCATCCAAGAGAGAAAGAAAGAGGGAGAGACAGAAAAGAAAAATTCTTTTTTGTGTTCCCATAACATTTCTAATGTGGAATACCAAGCAATCATTCTAAGTGCTTCTGTATGAAGCTTTTATCTTGCCACTCCTCAGTTATGGAATTTCACCAGGAATCCAGAAAATAACATTTTTTTCCCTTCTAAGACCTTTTCTTCTCTTTTTTTCTGTCTTTTTTCAAATGAGAAAAAAAATCCATTACGGAGACAAAGACAGAGCGGTCATAGAAAAAGAAGGAATGTCTTTCAACTGGCAGCACCAGAAGCCATCTTTGGGTAGCCCAATTAAAGCAGGGGTGGAGAAAGAGTTGGGATGTAATTCTTCATTAATTTTCTTCTTTAAGGAAGCAACAAGTAATTTCAGCAATCTTCTTCCTGCTACAAGAAAGCCTTCAAAACCACACAGTTTTTGAAGGCTATTCACAATTTGGGACTTGTTCTACGAAAAAAAAAAAATCCCACATGGTGTTTTTGCAGAGAAATCAGCATTTTCTGGGCAGAAAACAGCCTCATCTGCCTGGAGAAAAATAATTCAATGCAGAAATATTAACTCATGTGCAGAAAATGCTGTAACTGGAGATTTGTTAAATTCACACATGGTTGATTTCTGTAGAAAACAGCATTTTCTGTGTGCAAAGCAGCATTTTTTGTTTTCTGCAGGATAATATTATTTCTCACACATAACAAGTTGCTTCCCGTGCAGAAAAGGCTGACTTCTGTGCAAAACAACTGTGAGAATTTTGCACAGAATAAATCCCTGTAAAGAACTGTGAAGATCCTCAACAGTCCAAGATTCTTCTCATCACAGTTTCCCAACACTCAAAAAACATGTTTTCTGAACATTTTTCAAATATTTTTGAATAGTCTAAGAAAGAGTGGTCCATAGGACATTGAGACACCCCATCTGCGGCACCTAAAATACTCTATGAATTCCCCCAACGTCACAGACCCACCAAATACGGTCCAGCATTTCACAGATGAAAACTGGGAGATATGCAGACAAGCAACATCAGAGTGTGGTCATGGTGGCAAAGATTATTAAACACTTATTTCTGGATAATATTAAACAAGTTAGGAGCTTTTGCTTAAGCCTACTGGGAAGGGCATGGTTTGGTTCCCTCTTCTCTCCCCGCTGCTGAGTTAATGGAATGCAAACTCCTTTTGCACTGTGCATTTGGTTTGCAGCAATTAAAGTAAGTAGAGGACAAAGGAGGAAACTGGGAGAAGGAGAATGAAACCAGAACACTTTAAAAGTAGCTGAGAAACTGGGACAGCAGAGGGTTAACTGTCACATCAGGAGAGTTGGAAAGTAAGGGAAGGCATTTGCAGTGGAAACTTGCCAAGACTCCTCTTCCCTACCTTCTTATTTTCTTTGCAATCTTCACGTCTGGTTCCCCCAGTTAATTCCAAGACTAGAAGGTAGGAGAGTTTTCGGGAGGGGAGAGAAGTTACATGGCAATCCTCCCCGGCCTGTGGTCCCACAAATTTGCCATCATATAGTAAGGAGATACATACAATCGGCCTTCTATATCCACAGATTCCACCAATCATGGCTTGAAAATATTTTTAAAAAATCCAAAAAGCAAACTTTGATTTTGCCATTTTATATAACAAGACACCATTTTAATACACCATTGTAACTGGACTAGAGCATCCACGAGTTTTGGTATCCATGGATGGTCCTGGAACAAAACTCTAGTGGATACTGAAGGCCCACTGGATAGGCAGTTCATCATCTTTTCACAAGGGATCAGCATCACTGACATGATTCCCACTTTTGTAGGAAAGGCAGGGTATAGATATGACAATAGAGGAGAATACTATATGATAGATTTAGCAGTGGATTCTTGCGAGGCAGAATCCTTGGGGTTCTTTCCAACTCTATGAATCAGCTGAACTGAACTGAAGCTCTGTTCAACATGGTTATGTAAACTGGGCTGAAATACTGCTCTCTTCACTATCCAAACGCAGATAAGAGGGACTGAAGGAAGTATTTTCTGTGTGCAGCACAAAACTTTGGCAACATGGCTGTGCAGAAGCACACTCATGAGGCCTGCCCTTGCAGTGCCATCTCCTTTTGTGGACAGCTTGCCAACCTGCATGACTGGCTTTGCATTTCTTCCTGCACCGCTCCTTGCTATTGTTCCTTGCCCACGCAGATGTCTCTTTGATTCTCCTGGATTGCACGGAACATGCCTCGGAGTAAGCTTTGTGTCCTTGGACAAAAGCCCTGGAAGATGTGGGCCTGGGATGGAGACACCAGGCAGGCGCCTCTGCTGCGCAGCTCCGCCAATGCCCTCTAGCCTGCCCCTCCCTGGCTGTGCCGATTCTGGAACTCCCACAAGCAGCCTCCCGGCTGCCAATTGTGGCAGAAGTTGTCGAGCATGGGCTGATGTGATCAATTATCTACCCGGGATTAGGGTGGGACTAACCACTTGCTCATTGTGCTACAGTCTTCAGGAATGCCAGCTTTTGCCAAAGAGGAAGCTGAAGACCTTAAGGCTGGCAAACACGTGCTGTGGAAATTCACTGGGAAAGAAAGACCAGCGCTGACAACACCAAAGCCATACATTCTGCACTCGCGGGGTGGGAGGAGCCTTACAGTGAAGGGAAGGTCAACTGCAGAGGGTCTGGGGGATGTATTTTTGCCCTGGGAGTCTCTGGAGGCTGGGCTCACTGCCAAAAACTATGAAAAATCCAAAAGTAAACAGGAAGTGAATAAAAAGGTGCTTCTGATTTTGAAAAAAGGGTATTTCTTGGTGTTAAACAAAACAAGGTACCACTGTGATCTATTTAAAACTGGGTTGAGCAATGTGAGGCCACAGACCACATCTAGCCCCTTGAACCCGTGCTTGTGGCTCCTGAAACCACCTATATGTCTGCCCCTCAAAACTCCCCACCCCCATACAACTTTTTGGCATTCCTTTTGGGCAAAAATCACTTGATGTGACACAATGCTCCTTCTGGGTCTCATTTTGGCTGGGATGCAGGGGAAGACGAAGGTATTTTGGGATGCTCTCGGCAGGCGTAGCCTCAGGGAGGAGCTGGGGGATATTGGTACCCAGTTCTCTACCCACTGGCCCATTCCTGATTTAAAAGGTACGTTACCACTGCTGGAGGCTCCTAGGACTCATAACATATCTCCCTTCTTGGCCATAAAAAGGTGGTACAGGCCAGTTTTACTCAAAGTGGGGGTCCCTGGTCCAGTGCTGCTCCCTGAGCCAGTGGCTGCTGGTCCTTGGTAAGTTTCCAGGAAAGAAAAAACGATAGTTGTAGCCAATGGGCTGAAATACGAGGCTGGTCCCTGGCACGCTGGGGGAAAACAACTGCTGGTCTCTCACATCAGAGTAAAGAGCTTTGGGCCCTGCACATTGTGTGAGGACCACCTTTTGTCCAGTCCTGATATAATAAAAGGCATTCCTTTTACTATACACATGGTAGATTCAGAACAACTCCAAGAACGCAAAAAATAGGATTTTGGGAAAGTGATCAAGAAATAACATTCCTTGTTGGGAATCAGATTTTGATATACCCGTATCCATAGATTAATATCTGATGCTTGAGATGGAAATTTGAGAGGCTGGACTACGAGGTTCCGGATTCAGGTATTCTGAAACATGACTCTGTTGGCTGGGTAAAAGCAAGTGGCCCACATTTATATCTGCTGGAAAATTCTGGCATTCTCTCCGACCCCCACTTAGTCTAGGGCTTAGCTAGCATAGGGTTTCATTTTCCTTAGCATGTCAAAGCCTTTTGCCTTCCCATCTAAATCTTCAGCCTTGCTCTTTGTGTTATTTAAATGAATGGCTATGGTATCCAGACCACGTGACCCAGGACAGACCCTGGAGTCACTGACCTTACATAAAAGACCATGCCTCTCTTTCTTCTCTCTCTGCCATTTTTGCTTTAACTTCTTCTCTCTGACCATGCTTCGCCTCTCCACCAAGAAGATAGTGAGTTAAAAATGAAGCTACTATCTTGCCTAATCTTTTTGTTAGCTAGTTACAGTCTAGCCTCTCCGACGCATATATAATTGTAAAATTCATTAGTCAACTTTTCAAGTTTGTAACCTTAAACTGCTGCCTTGTTTTGCTTTCTAAGTCAGTCTCAGTTCAGGGAAGCCACACAGAGATTGGGACATGCTTTTTCTGAAACTCTGCTAAAAGAAGGCTGATTCCTTACAGTTTTAGCTTTCATAGAATTTCGCCAAAGGGCTAACACCCTGGGAAACTCCAACTCCCAACAATATCGAATTTAATAAAGAGATTTCCTCATAGTTTCATCAGTAGAATGTATGTCTTAGCATAGAGAAGGTCTCAGGTTCAAGCCTTGGCATTTCCAAGTTTCCTTTTTAAAAGGATGAGATAGCAGGCTGAGATAAACCATGCTCTTGCCCCTGTTGACTCTAGTGTCTGGCAGCAGATTTGTCCTCTCTCAACTCTGTCTCTGGCTTGGTTTAATGGGACCAAATGAGTGCAATGCCTGCCCTTATCTACATGGGCTCACCCCTTCATTTACACGGCATCACACACTGTTGTTTTTTTTTCAGTACTTGAGTGTATAAACCCAGGGAAGTGCCTTTATAATATCTCATACGCTCCAATTGTCCCTGTTTGGCAGGGACAGCCATAGATAATTCTCTGCTGTTCCACCTTCTCAGAAATTTTTATGATGTCTCTCTCTCTCCTCCTCTCACCTGACATCCTGTAAACCATATCCCGCAACTGCGCTGATTTGGTATGGACAATCCTTCTGCCGTCCCACTTTTTCAGATGCTTTTATAACGTTCCAGTTTCCTCCTCTCATTTTCCTCCGTTGAGCTCTGCAAACTGAGTTCAAAGCCCCAGTGTAGTTTACATTTACTTAACCCAAAAACACCAAGAGGAGGGAGAGGTAGACATTTTCCTTCCCAAAATCAGTACATAAATTCCACGCTTTCTCTGCTTAAAATAGTAGTTTTGCATGTTCTTCCTCATCAATAACTTTGCCCTTTTGTTGCCTGCCACACCCTTTTAACCACACTCTGATGTGGCCTGGCCACATGTGTCCTGGGTTTTCGTCTGTGGAACGTTGGAGGGTACGATATCTTGGTTTAATTTTTAGTTCTCAGCAATGACTTCTGAAAGAGGGACTTGCCACAGACCCTCCCACCTTGCAACTTCCTGGCAAGCTGACTCTGCTCTGGAAGAGTGGGAAGTCCCTTGGCCAGATCAAAGGAGGAGCACAATATGAATGTGCAGACACATATGGGTCAAAGTATGAAGGAAGAAGAGAAGTCAGCATGCATGAAAACTTCATAAAAACGAATATTATGTTTTTAAAAAGCCTAACTCATAATGCATTGTTCCCAGAAATGGCCTGATTTATGCCAGAGCTCAGCTCTGGCATGTTATGAATGGAATCCTGAAAGAACGGAAATGTCTTTGTGTGGGTGGATGGCCGTCAACAAGTGCTCAAGCATTTCCTTCCAGATAATGGTTAAAGGGTGCAGGGGTCCTATCTCCTTTTACATTTTGCCATCCTATAAAAAAGGGAGAGGCTGAGGAAGCTGGGTATTTTTAGCCTGGAGAAGAGAAGGTTAAGAGGTGACATGATAGCTGTGTTCAATGCTAGCCATGGAAGAGGGAGCAAACTTGTTTTCTGCTGCTCTAGAGAATAGGACACGGAGCAATGTCTTCAAACTCCAGAAAAAGAGATTCCATCTAAACATTAGGAAGAACTACTTGAGGGTAATACACTGGGAGTATGGTGGAGTTTCCTTCCTTGGAGGTTTTTAAACAGAGGCTGGATGGCCATCTGTCATGAATGCTTTGACTGTGTAATCCTGCATGGCAGAGTGGGGTTGGATTGGACGGCCCATGAGGTCTTTTCCAACTCTGTAATTCTGTGGCCTATCCAAAATCCAACACTTGAGAAAGTTACTATTTTGAATCATAATTCCCAGGTCACCCATCCCTTCAACCAGCATAGTCAAGAGTTCTGGAACTCAAAGCAGTTAACTATCTAAAACTGAAGGTACTGATAATTTTGGACACAAAATTATGCCCAGACCTTGGAAGTTACTTACTTATGCTTTTATTTAAGTGAGAGGTGAGTGAGTATATTGCATGGGCCATCCTCTAAGGGACCTCATATTATGTTGGAGGTCTGGTTTGTCCACATCCTACTTCCTTTCCGCCTATAGGTTAAGACCTTCTTACTTGGGCAAGCTTTTGATTGATGTTTAAATCATATGGTGGAACAGTGTGGACTGTGGTGTGGTGTGTTTTTATCTGCTTTATTATTTTTTAAAGTTACATTTTAAATGTATTTCAAACTGGTTTTAACTATCTACTTTTAATAGCATTGTGACTTAACTTTTTTTAACCTTTGTAATGTCATATTTTAGCTGACTTCTATTTTAAATTTTGGAAGCTGGTTTGGGTCCCTTGATGGAAGAAAGGCAGTGTATAAAATAAAGAAACACATGTGTATGTGGTACGTGCCTTCAAATTATTTCCAGCTTATGGACATGTGTGTCTCTGGGAAGGGGGCTGAGGCATGGTGGAAAGAATGGGCACCTGGAGTCCAAAACAGGTCAGGGAAAGGAGAGGGAAGGATCATAGAGTCATAGAGTTGGAAGAGACCTCAGAGGCCATCCAGTCCAACCCCTTGCCATACTGGAACACCCATCAAAGCACTCCCAACAGATGGCTATCCAGCCTCTGCTTAAAAACCTCCAAAGGAGGAGACTCCACCACACTCCCAGGCAGCCATTTCACTGCCAGACAGCTCTGACCATCAGGAATTTCTTCCTGAGGGTTAGATGGAATCTCCTTTCCTGCAGTTTGAACCCATTGCTCCTTGTCCTGGTTTCTGGAGCAGTGGAAAACAAGCCTGCTCCCTCCTCGACATGACATCCCTTCAAATATTTAAACATGGCCATCATATCTCCTCTTAACCTTCTCTTCTGCAGACTAAACATACCCAGCTCCCTAAGCCATTCTTCATAGGGCATGGCTTCCAGACCCTTCACCATTTTGGTCGCCCTCCTCTGGACACACTCCAGCTTGTTAATATCCCTCTTTAACTGAGGTGCCCAGAACTGGACACAATATTCCAAATAAGGTCTAACCAAAGCACAATAAAATGGTAGTTACTTCTCTTGATCTACACACCATACTGCTATTGATGCAACCAAGAATCGCGTTGGCTTTCTTGGCTGCTGCATCACATTGGTGGCTCATGTTCAGCTTGTGGTCCACCAAGACTCCTAGATCCCTTTCACACATACTCTTATCCAGCCACGTGTCCCCCACCCTATATTTGTGCATTCCATTTTTCTGCCTAAGTGGGTCGGCATGCTGACCCTATAGGTAGGGCACTGGGAGAGAGTTCGTGGTGCTGAGAAATCCATCCCCCTTACCCTGCAAGAATCCATAACTAATGCATTCCCAAACGATGGCCATCCAAGCTCTGCTGAAAGACCTCCAATGAAGGAGAGTACATTCCCCCTCCCCAAGCAGCCAATTCTATTTAAGTCATTCAGAAAGTATGTATAGTCAACCCTCCGCATTTGCTAGGGATAGGGGTACTGGACCTCTGCAAAAGTGCAAAAATCGCAAATATCAAAATGTGGGTGCTTGTCTGTGGGGAGGAGGCCGAGGGTTGGTGGGGAGAGTGGGCACTCAGGGTCCAAACTGGGTCAGAGAAAGGAGAGGGAAAGGGGGTGGGTTGGCTTGGTGGCCCTATAGTTCCTCATTCTCACCCATCTCCTTCAGTGGGCGTGGGGGCCATCAGGAGAGGATTTCTAGCGCTGAGAAATTGGCCTGTGAACTATCCTTAGCTGCTAAGGCAGTGGCTGGTGGAGGAGGAGGACCACAGGTGGCTTTTTAAAGGGTTGCGTAGCCTGATTATTGCCGTTGAGTGGGAAGGTTCCCCTGGAAAAGAAGCATTTGAAGGCCAGGGGGTGGAGGTTAGAGAAACTTGCAAATAATGAAATCTGTAATGTTAAACCCACAAATGTGGAGGGTTGACTGTACAAGAAGCATAGCTCTGTAACTGTGAAGCATGAAAATGGCCCCTGGTGTAAACTCCAGGATCAAAACATTCCATACACCTTTTCCAGACTACAGCTCCCCCAGCCCACTAGTCAGCACGGCCAGTAACCATCCTGGTTTGGGGATTTTGGGAGCTGCAGCCCTCAAAACACAACTTTTTCAAATCACCTTCATACATCATGATTTCCTACATACAGATCACCTCTGTGTTGGATGGAACACGTGCATAATCTATCGTGTGACGAGCGCACAGAAGTTTGTCTCAGCAATAAAAAAAAAATCTAACAATGCAATAATCTGTGGCTACGGTTACTAGCAATTCTAGAATTGTTTAGTTGGATCTGTAATGGTATAATACTTTTTTTCTTCTTCCTTTCTCTCTCTCTTTCTCTTTCACTACAGTTTGGCTTGGAGGGGCACAGCCCTTTTGCATTTTAGTAAGGTAGTGTTTTAGTCAGTGTTCGGTGTTTTAGTTCGGCATTTTAGTATGATGTTTTGGTTTATGTTAAAAATTTCAGTTTGTGCTAAATGAATAATTATTTTTTTAAAAAAGAAGTTTCTATCAGCACCTGTGAAGACACAGAGGAATGACAACTGCCCGATGTGGACAATAACAAGAGCAGCAAGAATAAAAATAATGACAGGAAGATGTTCCACTACTTGGATACCATCTTTTCCCTAAAAAGAAGGTGAGTGTCTCACAAATAAATTATCAGGGGTTTTATCTCTGTGCGACAAAAGAGACAAAAATGTAAAAGTTAAAAAAAAAACCGTACTAGATAAAGCACCACTTTCTCCGGCCAAGAAAGTTGTCTGCATTAAGTATTCCTATCTTTTATCTCATATGTGTGGCTAACAAATAGCTCTCCTACATGCTGTCCACATTTTTCTTCCTAGAGGGAAATGCTTTTTATCCTGCTTTTGAGGCAAAAGCTGACAAAAAGCAAAGCAGCATGCAACTATTTTTGAAAATGTCAAGCAATTATTATTATAGTATTTCAGTATGGGAAAAAAAAATAACTGAAGCAGGTTGTCGACTTAAGCGCTACCTAACAGGCTTCATAAGGCCAGAGTGGGGTAGTGGTTTGAGCTCTGGGCTATCCCCCTGGAGACCAGAGTTCGTTTCCCTGCCCGTCCACGGAAGCCCGTGGACGGACTTTGGGCATGTCACACACTCTCAGCCCCCCAAAAACCAGTGACAGGGCTTTCATAAGTCTGAAACAACTTGAAGACATGCAACAACAATGACAACTCCAGATAACATCCACACAAGCTAGTCACAACTGACTTAATCCTCTTTAATTTCCATGGAACCCAAAGGCAACTATCTTCCTCTGAGCTGAGCCCTTTTATTTTGTCTTTTTGCCCTTTAAGTAAAAATTGGCCTTCTTTAAATGCACACTATTTATCTGTAGCTGGATAAATTTCCCTCTGTTCCAGGGAACATCAATCCATTTAAACAAGTGTCAAGTTTATGAGGAGACAAACAAACAGACTGAACCATCTTCTAAACAAATTCCAACACAACCTGCACGGGCAGAATCAGAATCATTTCGACATGACCTCTTTCTGCCGGATGGCTGAACGGAAGACAAATGTAGAGGCCGCACCCATGTGAAGCCTCAGGATGAAAACCCTAGCTTCTGGCAATTTATTTAACACTCCCGAGGCAAAGAACTGAAAAATGCTATTCAGAAGTTGTAGATGGTTAGAGCAACAGCAAAGAAGTGTGTGTGCCTTTGAGTCACCTGTCACCTTATGGTGGCCCCATGAACTGCATAGGGTTTTCTTAGGCAAGGAATGCCCAGACGTGGTTTGGTCAGTTGCTTCCTCTGAAATATAGCCTGCAGGCCCTGGTAGTCACTGGTGATCTCCCATCCAAGTTCTAACCAGGGCTGACCCTGCTTAGCTTCCAAGATCACACAGTATCAAATGTCTTCAGGATATATAGACATTACAACTTCTAATCTAGATCTTATAAATCACATGGAAATGGTTGTTGTGGGTTTTCCGGGTTTTGAGGCTATGTTCTATTAATATTTTCTCCTGACATTTCGCCTGCATCTGTGGCTGGCATCTTCAGAGGAAGAGGAAGACATCCTCTGAAGAGGCCAGCCGCAGATGCAGGCGAAATGTTAGGAGAAAATATTAATAGAACATAGCCTCAAAACCCGGGAAAAACCCACAACAACCTATGGATTCTGGCCATGAAAACCTTTGACTTTACACATGGAAGTGCCTTATTCATCTCAGCCCCTTTCTTCTATGGGAAGCTCCCACCTTTTGACACTTCATTACCCCACAGCTTGCTCTTTTGATGTTTCCAAACCAAGAACAAGTTCCATCAATTCGATAAGGGTTCTATTCTTTCATCAGTTCTTCTTGCCTGTAGAAGCTCGCTTGAAGCTGCCAGCACGCACACACTACTTGCAAAGGTGCTATGCTGACTAAGAGACTTTGCAAGCAGCACACACATGGTCAGTAACCAGTGAGCCTCCATAAGTTCATCATGCTCTCAACAGTACAATACATGGGTTCCACTTTTCAACCAGTGCCATTTTCTGACAGTGTCCCAGTCTCTAACCTGTCAGATAAGGTGGCGAAGCCTGTACTCTGTTTTTGTAGGACTACAACGGGAAGCCAATGTCGTGGCTAATCCCTTGGGATCAATCATACGGGTGTTCTTACAAACATGCTACCTTGTAGTCTGTCACCTCCCTATAATCCATGATGTTTTAAGCATCTTACCTAAACTGCACGCCCTCATAAAACTTAACAGCACATTGCGGTGAAAATAATCCATCTTTCAACAGCGGCTCTAGCTTTCTGTTCCTGGGACGCTCCTCACTGCAAGGCATGCTGGGGTATCAGGTTATTCAAAGTTCTGGTAGATGGGAAACCTGTGGCTTCCCCTGAATTAAACTTGGAAACTCAATCCAGTCTTCCACCCTAAAAGATCTATACAGTGTGAGAGAATAAAGAATGACCTGATCCCAGTGGAAACTATTTCCTATATGTCATCATGATTCACAGATTTCTTTCCCCTCACTAGAGAGAAAGAAGCCCAGAGCTGTGACTCACAAAATGCCACAACAGACAACTTCCTTCAAGAGCTTGCACCTCTGCCATATTGAGAGTGATTGAATGGATCATTCCGTTCATTCCACATAGAATCAGTCAGAGGGGCAAGTCATTTTGTATTTCTATATTAGCTTTGATCCATGGAAAAACTGAAAAAGACTTTCTGGAAGGAGACCAAGGCAGAGCTGTTAGTCATACAGAGAAATACTGGGCAGACTCCTCTATAAATACGCGTTCATACAGAGACACGCTGGGCAGACTCCTCTAGAAATACGCATTCATACAGAGACACACTGGGCAGACTCCTCTAGAAATGCGCATTCATACAGAGACACACTGGGCAGACTCCTCTAGAAATGCGCATTCATACAGAGACACACTGGGCAGACTCCTCTAGAAATATGCATTCTGGGCTTACTGGAGCCTCCGAAGAACTAATTCTCTCAGACACATTGGCCTGAGAGACTGCTATGCTTTGGGATACAGTTTAGTAGTTCACAGCACATCACATGGTAAGTCACAGCAAGTCACAGAGACAACATAGATACACTGGCTGCCAATTTGCTTCTGGTTTGATTTCAAGGTGTTAGTGATGATGACATTCAAAGTCCTAATCATCTTTGGACCACGACAGTTGCAGGAGAGTCTCTCCTTATATATCCCTGCCCAAGAACTGAGATCTGCTGTCAGGCTGAGCTCCATGTCCCACTAATGGGAACAATATATCACGCAGGGACACGCTAAACCAGCTTTTCTGCTATGGCACCCCATGTAGGAGACCTTCTCCTCTTGGAGGTCCAGCTGGTGCCAACTGCATTCTCTCTGGGGTACCAACTTAAGAGAAGGTTTTTTATTTGGGTCTTGGTCTTGTCGTTTTTTAAAGAGTACATCTACAAGATTGTAATTGCTTTAGCCTTTTCTGCTGCTTTAACCTAGTGATTCACTTAATGCATTTTTCATCCTGTTTAAATTGTTCTGCTTTTATCTGGAATTGTTATAAGCCATTTATAGTGCTTTAACTGTATGCCACTCTGAGACCTTGCAACAGATGGTGGGATAGAAATATTTTGCTAGACAGACAGACAAACAATCAGTTTTGGGGTATATTCACACTTCCAAAACTACAGCAGTTTGATACTGCTTTAACAGCCATGGTGCCAACCTACAGAATCCTGGGTTTTGTGAAGTATTTAAGAATTTACTACCAGAGAACTCTACTGCTGTAGAGCAGGGTAGTACACTAGAAAATTCTAAGTACCTCCGCAAACTACTAATCCCAGGATTCAACAGAATGAAGCAATGGCAATTAAAGTGGTAACAAACTCCTTTAACCGTGCAGTGCAGATGCACCCCCTGGCTGGACCATTTCAGGTGGCACCCAAAATTTGTATACTCTGTTTTTAAAGTTCCCATCTTTTTAAAAATACACACAAAAATATCACAGAGAAGGGCTCCAGCTTCATTTTCTCTCTCACACAATTTTGAGGAGTGGTTTGTTTATATTTGCACGAAAGAAGCCGGGTGCTGACATACCCTGAGGTATGGTTTTCATTATAAGGAAGAAAAATATCTGTTCATGTGATCTCTGAAACTGTCAAAGAGCCTCCCGAGCTATCATTAGAGCTCTTTTTGGAGAGTGACCCTGACGAGAGATGGGTTGCTGTTTCTTTCCAACAGGTCCCACGCAGGTTGAACTTCAAGGAGCCTGCAGCTGAAAAGGGATTGGCGTCTTTGGGTGGGCTCCCTTGCACCATGCAACCTGTAAACTTTGTGCCAGGTAACATACCAGTGTCGTTGTTTATGCAATTAAGCTTTTCCATTCTCAGTAATCACAATCCAATACCTTCAAGAGCAACACACGTGGCCGCCAACGAAAGGGAGGTGTTCTGTCAGTGACAATGCAACAACCTTCCTGTTAATTTTCTCCGGGCAAAGCCATCAGGAAGGAATGCATGTGTACTTGACCACTATGGAAAGCAACATGGAAAAAACAACAACAGGGACACTAACAATTAACTTTCCCCCTGGGCCCCCCTTCACACTCATTCCTGCAGCTCATGGAGTCATACCTTCATTTATTTTTTTGGAAAAAAAAAAAAGGCCAAGAAATGCCTATGTTAAGGACCAAGAGCTCACTCCATAACAATTCCCACCTGCATGAAGGTGGCTTATACCAGTGGCACATCTAACCAGAGCTTGGAAAAGGTAGTTTTTGGAGAGCTGCCAACACACTATCTTGGGACACTGGAAGTTGTGGTCTAGAAAAATAATTTTCTCATGCTCTGAAGTCAGACGATCCCTCCCTGAAACAAAGGTCTACCTGATGCAGCATTCTGTTCCCACAACGGCCTGCATGGACTGGCCCGAATTAAGCTCTTGTCTCTGCTTCCTCAGCTTCTGTTGCTTTGCAGAATGTCCTTGTGTCCAAGCCATTTGGACTCACAACTGAGGCATCCTGGAAACTGAATAGCTTGGATGAAGACACAAAATTACCAATTATTTTTCCTTACATTAAGGTTTCCTTCATACCACACATCTATAGCATTCCTATAACTCTCTGGCTTCCATGATTTCACCCAATGGAATCCTGGACGGTGTCATTTAGTGAGGCCAAACTACACATCCCAAAATTTGTACTACACCAAACCCAAATCCACCAAATGACAAATCCCAAGATTCGATCAGATGCAGCCATGACACTTCCAACCCATGCAGTCCTGGGATTTGTAGGTCTGGGTGGTGTGGAATTCTCCCAGAGAGTTCTCTGCTAAATACCTCCCAGAGCTACAAATTCCAGGGTTCAGTAAAATGCAACAATGGCAGTTAAAGTTGGGTTGCTGTTATGTGCCTTCAAGTCATTTCTGATTAACGGTAACCCTAAAACAAACCTATCACAGGGGTTTCTGCGGCTGAGCATATATGACACATCCAAGGGCACCCAGTGGGTTTCCATGGTTAAGCAGGGAATTGAATTCTGGTCTCTAAGGTGGTTGTCCAGTGCTCAAACTGCTGCAGCACACTGGCATAACCATGACTATTTCCACACTACACTGTTATAGTGCTATTATTCAATGTTCAACATCCTGTTGAATTCTGGGATTTGTAGTTTACCAGGGCCAAAGAGCTCTCTGGCTGAGACGTCTAAATGGCCCTTTCTTAAACGGCAAACCCCAGGACTCCATAGGATGTTGAGAGTGGAATAATAGCACTATAACGGTGTTGTGTGGAAACGGCTCATGCCATAATTGCACAGAGCAATGAATCTTCTTTCTCCTCAAACCACCCGTCCTTATGAAATAAGCCTTATTTTTTAACTCAGGAAATGGAGTTCCCAGTCTCATCTTAGTGTCTCATGTTTTCTTCCCTGTGGCACTTGACTTTCAGAAGGCGGATCATTTAAGATTCCCTTTGGAAAGGATGCAACCGATGAGGCTCCTGGAACATCTGACCGGGAGTCACAAGGAGCTGGGCTCTGTCTTTGCCTCTTCAGCTGCCCTTGGGAAAATTACATTCCTCGCCTTCCTGTTTTCTTCACACTGATGCCATCTTGGCTCACTGTGGCCAGTCTTGTTTCTTCAACCACACTGCCGCATCTCCTGGTCTTTGGCAAGTGGTTGAGCTATTTCACAATGTGTAGGTCTTCTCTTCTAACTATGCCCTAGTAGCTAATGCAGGGCTTTCCTTTCACCTTCCATCTTTCTTCATCAGCTGCTGGGATAGAAAACCTATGGGCCTCCAGAACTACAATTTCCATCGGCCCCAGCCACATGGGCAGTAGTCAAGAATGATGGGCTGTAGCTCAACATTTGGAAAACCACAACTTCCTCAGCACTTGATTCATATAGTTTTAAATATTCGTAAGACTCAAGCAGGAGTTATATTGCAAAAACCAAGGAACTTTATTAAATAAGTCTTCAGTCAGCAACCAACAGCCTCTTTTACTCCAGCTCAGTCTCTTTACTGGTGTGTACTGAGTCACTACCTGGTAGTTGTTTCCTTACTCTGTGCCTTTCCTTTGTGACACTACGCCAGCTGTGCCCCTTCCTGGAGCTGGAACGCCTAAAAACAGTGGTGCATGCGCTGGTAGCTTCACGGCTTGACTTCTGTAATGCGCTCTACATAGGGCTACCCATGTGCTTAGTCCGGAAACTTCAGCTAGTTCAGAATATGGCAGCCAGGTTGGTCACTGGTAGACCTAAAACTGACCACATAATACCAATTCTGAAGTCTTTGCATTGGCTGCCTGTTAGTTTCTGGGCACAGTACAAGGTGTTGGTCATTACCTTTAAAGCCCTCCATGGGGCCAGCCTACCTGTGGGATCGCCTTCTCCCATACAATCCGCCCCGCACACTAAGGTCCTCTGGGAGGAATTTACTGCAGCCGGTCAGAACTAGGTTGGCTGCGGTTAACCAGAGGACCTTCTCTTCTGTCGCTCCTAAGTTATGGAATGGCCTGCCGGAGGAGACCCGGCATATTACCAGTCTTGACTGCTTTAAAAAAGCGGTCAAGACTGATCTCTTCCGACAGGCCTTCCCAGACTAGTACTTCCACCGCCTCCCACTTTTAATAGATGATTGTTAATTGTTAATTGTTGTGTGTTTTTAGGGGGTTGGTTTTCGGTGGGTTGGTGGGTGGGGAGGATTGGGTATGTTTTTTAATGTTTTTAATGTAATTAATGTATTATTGTTGTTCGCCGCCTTGATCTGTGGGGAGAGGCGGGATAGAAATAAATTTTATTATTATTACTACTACTACTACTACTACTACTACTACTAGGGCCATTTCTGCACTAGACTGTTATAGCGCTATTATTCCACTTGCAATATCCTATGGAATCCTGGAGTTTGCAGTTTTGGGAGGGGCCAGCTGGACCCCAGGATTCCATAGGATGTTCCAAGTGGAATAATAGCACTATAACAGTCTAGTGCGGAAATGGCCCAGTTTTCTCTTCCTGCCTGCTGGCTTAACTTTCCTACTTAGTTCCACATACATTGATAACACTGCTGCTCTAAGGTACAACCCTTCATTCAAGTGATTGACATAGTCCACTCTTAAAGGCAAATCAAAATGAAATAATAATTGTGCCCAAAACTGTGCCCTAAAGAAGGAATATGATGCAAAAAAAATTTCTCTATTTGTTCTCTTATTTTTGTATAATTCACTATTTTAGCTAGTGAAGGGCAAAACACAACGATTTATCTGCACAGAAGTTAAAAAAAACCAAAGGACAATTCTGTTAAAAGCACCTAAGTTAAAACAATATAAAATACAATTAACACATTGCAAAAAAAGACAAAAGCACAACCCCATTAAAAGCCCTATCTGCCACATAAATTATAAGCCAAAGACCTGCCTGAATAAGAAAGTTTTTGCTGGCTGGAGGAAAGAAGGAAGAGAAAGGGCCCATGGGAGAGAATCCCACAGCCTGATAAATAATTAGAACATAATATGCCAGACACTGTTGTGGTTGAGAAAAAGAAAGCTTGGATTATAGATGTGTGAATCCCGGGGGGACCACAGAAATGAAGATGGGGGTGGTATGAGATATCAAGAACTGCAAATGGAGATTTCAGTACCTCTGGGAAAAGAAAACAACTGTGATCTCCGTGACAATATGCGCTCAGGAGCAAATTCCAAATGAAATGACAAAATGTCTGAAAGAAACTACCATAAATAGGATCGTGACAGCACAATTACAAAAAGGGAGACAACTTGGAATGTGTCACAGTATCTGACAATACATCACTGCCATATTTACTCATGTATAAGTATACCACATGTATTAAGTCGAGGACAGGCTTTGGGGTAAAAATTATGGATTTTGATATGACCCATGGATAAGCCAAGGGTCATTCTGTGGAACGGGGAAAGTGCCAGATCCATCTCAGAGGAGCAGCTGCCTTCACCACCACCACCATTTTCCCACCCAGGCGTTCAAAAAGGCCAGAAGTGGCGCTGCGGTGGAGAGAGTGTGAGACGGGGTCCATCCTTCTTTTAGGTCAGTGGTTCTCAGCCTATGGGCCCCCAGATGTTTTTGGACTTCAGCTCTCAGAAGCCCCAGCCACTATGGTCAATGCTCAGGGCTTCTGGGAGCTGAAGTCCAAAAACATCTGGGGACCCACAGGTTGAGAACCACTGTTTTAGGTTCTTCCAGGATGGATTAAGCTTTCATCTTTCTCCACTCTACTCAGAGAAAGGGATGGTTCCATTTTTGATAGGAATTAACAGCGATGTAGACTCAAGTCAACTGACTCATATTCAAGTCGGACTTAAGTCACTCCAGTAACTCAACTTGGACACAACTTGGCAATAAATGACGACTGACTCAACTCGACTCGAGACTTGTATATTTTTAGTGACTGACTTGCTGCCCTTGGTTTAGTAACATAACAGAAAACTTGTGACTTTGAACAACATTTCCATCCCTTTTTGCCGACTGGTCACAAGGCAATCTGCCTCAAGTCCAATTTATGGGTGCATTTCCTGGAGAGGAACAGCACGCAGGTTAGGCAATGGGCTTGAGACAGGGTTGAGGTTTGCTCAGCAGCCTATCCCGGCAGTATATCGGAGGAGTCTTTTAAACTTCTCCTAAGAGTGGAAGGCAAAACCCACTCTCAGAGCACAGGGCATGTTTCTCAGAGGGGAACAGCAAATGTGTTAGGCAACGGGCTTGAGGAGGAAGGATCCTTCCTTCTAAAGCTCTTGAAGCTTCAGTAATGGGGAGCAAGAAGGATCCTATTCCCCATTTCCAAAGCTGAGGACTCTTTTTTGCCCACTGCCACAGAAGCCACTAGGTTCGGGAAGGTGGAGTAGGAAGGATCCTATTCCTTACTTCTGAAGCTGCAGGTAGCAAAATCACAAATGTGGAGGGCCACCTCTACTTAAATTGTTAAAAATGATTTTATTCACTTCTGTCCAGAAATTCTGGAATATAGGTTGAAGTATAAAGTTGGCTCCCAGACTTGAGACTTGACTTGAAAGTACCTTGCAAGGACTTGAGACTTACCTTTGAGACTTGAAAGTAGAGACTTGAGACTTGACTTGAGATTTGGAGTAAAAGGCTCAAATACATCACTGGGAATTGAAGTATAGTACTTACATTGACCCCTGGATAAGTTGACCCAGGTTTTCAGAGTCTGTTTTTTAACTACAATTTCTGGACTTATACAAGAGTATATCCTTGAATAGCATCTGAATTGATGGTCCAAAACACAGTGATACGTGATGGATTGTTAAAAACAATAATGTTGGCAACAATGCTGATGCTACAAAAAGGTCCAAAACTCTGATTCATAGCAGCTGGTAGGCTGTGAAACCAAGAACTGTAATGAAGAGGAGGAGGAGAACTCAAGTCTCTACTGGAGAAGCTGAATTTTAACAGTTGTGCAATAGATGTTCAATAGAAAACAAACAAAACAGAACAGAACACGGAGGCGTGCGAGCACTGCTAAAGCAAAGCAGAAAATTTCAAGCAAATGATTAGCAGTTCTGAGGAAGGGGAGAAAATAACCTCAAAGATTTAAGTGGACAATGAGTTTCTCAAAAACCTCCTCAAGGTTGTTCTGAGCTCGCAGCTTGCTCAGAAAAACAAATGCTGGAGAGGTAGTTTGAGTTCACAACTGACCTCGCCAACAATTCCTGAAGCGCCTGAATTATACAATGGAGCAATGCAACCTCCTGATTCACCATAATTGTTGCTGTTACAACATGTACCAGCACACAAGACTCATTGCCTTGAAAAGACACTTGTCACTACAGCTCCGCATTACCTTAATGCTTCCGCCAGAGTTAAAAGGAATGCAAGGACATCAAATTGAACTCAAACATAAAGTACATTTCAGAGATTATGGCAGAGAGAGATGGTGTGAAATAAAGATTGGAAGGGAGGGAAAAGAAGTACTTTTCGTCATTGGTGACGTGGATTCATCAGCCCATAAGCAGGTTCAGAAATTTCACCAGCACCTTTAAAAAGTCGAGGCTAAAATGTGGAGCAGATTTACTGCCCCACTGACACAGGAGTCACCAACTTCCACAGTTTAATAGGATCCAAGCTAAGTTGTTTCCTTTCTTGGTCCCAATATCAAACAACAGGGCAAGTGAATTTCCGGTGAAAGAAAAATCTGTACAGAACCAAAGTAAGATCCAACATATTTCCATGTAAGCTGCTTTGAGTCCCATTTGGGAGAAAAGCAGGATATAAATGAAATAATGGAATAATAAATAAATAATTTCATTGCTAACCGATGAAAATCAGCTCAACCACAATTCTATTTTTTTCTTTGAGATAGTTACATTGAGCCTCGGTTTCCCATTTAGGCTGGATTGCAAAAACAAAAATGAAATACATTTTTAAAAAACCCATTAAATCATTTTTTAAAAGGTAAAGAATAAGGCAATAGCTTTTTTTTTTATCACGCATTTCCACCCTTGTTACTGTGGTGTGCCCTCAAGTCGTTTCTGACTTATGCTGACCCTATCAAGAGTTTTTCTGGAGCTGAGAGTGTGTGACTTGCCCAAGGTCACCCAGTGTGTTTCCATGCCCAAGCAAGAAATTGAACTCTGGTCTCCATGGTTGTAGTCCTATGCTCAAACCACTATACAACACTGTCCCTCACTTCCATCCTACAGAGGAACATATGGCAATTGTACCAATAGCTCCTTGTCTCCAAAAGGCTCACACTGTTAAGCACTGATGGCCCTTTTTTTTATGAAACTCTTGAGCTGCCACAGTAGGTGAAACTGCCTTCTTTTAAAAAAAAGAAATGATGGAGGATGAACATGTCTCACTATGAGCTTTCCTAGGTTTTTGGTTTAGCACGGTGGCACCAAATCAGTAGCACTGCAGGTGACTTCTGAACAGAGATGCTCACCATTCAAAATCCTGGTTGATTTCAAATTAATCCAGGACTTCTCTTCATACAAAGCAGAAGGCTGCTAATGAATGGAGTACAGTCAGCCCTCCACATTTGCGGGTTTCACTTTTGCAGACTTGATTATTCACGGAGTATTTGCTGTCACCTCTGCTGCCTCCCTGTGCCATTTTTAATGGGGACTGCAAGCCTCGTGAGACTGAGAAACTGTGAAAGAGGCTTGTAAGTCCCTCTTAAAAATGGTGTGGGGCAGCAGCGGAGGTGGCAGTAAGTCCCATCAATCGCCCACTTCTGCCTTGGGAAGGACCCTTGATGCCTCAAAGGAATCCATGGTGGATTGAATATGGTGATCATACTTTTTTGTGTGTTAAATATGGTTTGGGAGAGCCTAGTTTCACGGTTTTTCCACTTTCACAGGGGTCCTGTGCCCCTAATCCTAGCGAATGTGGAGAGATGACTGTATTATTAAATATTTTTGTTGTACATTATTTCTCAAAAAAAAAAAAATCACAGAGGATATTAATTCCAGAAAGGGATGTATCCAAGGCATCTAAGCTACCTTGCCTTCCACCCTGAGAGAAAGGACGGATATAAATTCATTAAATAAATAAGCAAGTAAATAAGTGTCCCAGCTCATGCTTTGAGTTCCAGGTTCAATTTCTTAGTATATTTAGGCAGTTACAAAACTCTAGACAGCCACAGCCAATCTGACAGACAATATTGAGACAGATGGTCCAATGGCCTGCCTCAGTGGAAAGCAGCTTTCTGTGTTGCTAAGTTGTCATCACCAGGAACTATTTATCTATCTATCTGGGATGCAAAGGATATTCAAAAATATTAGAAAAATATTTTAAAATACTAGAAAATTGGTTGAAAAGACATGTTTCGCATGTGTCAAGAAACCTTATCTAGGAGAATCCGGGATGTGAATGAATCTTGGCAGTTTGAGGCTTGTTCTGTGCACAATTCCCCCTATTTGACAGTATTTTTGCACAGATATATTCTTTTCTGTGCTGAGAATGCTGTTTTCTGCTCAAAGCCCTCTTGTGCAAATTTTGGACAGGATAAGTTCTGAGCTGTAACTGGTCTTTGAAAACTGCATAGTTTTCAAAAACTTTCTTGCTGCAGGAAGAAAATTTCTAAAATTACTCATTCCTTCCCTCAAGAATAAAATTAGCAAAGAAGTACACCCATCTATCTGTTTCTACCATGGTCTCAACCTAGAGGATAATAAATGACCCCATCATCCATGTAAGCACCTCAACAAGAGAATGTTCAAAAACATCCAGCTAGCAGTCAGCCCACTTTTATTCTGAGCAACTGAAGAAGGCAGAAGCGAAAACATTCTGCTAATTCACTTATTAAGTTCTGCTCGTTAATCACTCAAGCTGGCAGGCTACGAAACTTAGAATAAACAGCGCTGATATATCCATGGCTTTGACAGAATGAGCTAATTGGTATGTCCTCACACAGTACGGTACAATCTACACAACCACCATCCTCACGTCGTTTTGGTGCCAAATCCCTGCTGTTTTAATTAAATGCTTAAGCATTGCTGCCAGTCACAGTTTTTTCCTTGTTCTTTTGCAATGCTTACCCAGCCATCCATCTTCTGCTGGTCACCTGGCTTAACGTAAATGTCGTCAGAGAGGGAAAACTGTTTCTGTACTTAACCATTAAAATAATTTAATGTGACCGGACACCTATGATTATACTATGGTTGCAATAAAGAACTCATGATGACCTGCTTATTTCCGTCTTGCTGGCATGATGAATAGTTGGACTGCCTGTCATTTCTGAAGTTGAGAGAAAGCGCTGCTCTGGGCACTCCACAGAATCATGGATGGGGAATGGGATCCAAGGCTCGCTTAGGCTCACTTAGTCCAACTCCAAGCTGGTGCAAGAATCTAACACGAAAGCAGCCCCCGACAGGTGGACATCTAAGCTCTATCTGAAAACCTCCAACAGAAGGGAACATCTACTGCAGAAATCTGTTCCTTTGTTAAACGGCTCTTGCCACCAGGAAGTTTTTCTTGGAGTTCTCTTGCAATCTCTTTTGTTGCAATTTGAATACAGTGGGTCCTTGCTATCCACAAGGCTTTGGTTCCAGGCCCTTCCACTGGATACCAAAATATGTGGATGCTCAAATCCCATTACGTACAACGGTGTAGGAAAATGGCATTCTTTATATAAAATGGCAAAATCAAAGTTTTCTTTTCGGAAATTTTTATAGAAATATTTTCAAGATGTGGTTAGTTGAATCCACAGATACAGAACCCGCATATACAGAAGGCCAGCTGTATATTGCTTCCAGCCCTATTCAACTGGCAAATGATTTTTGGTATAGTTTTAGCCACTTGGATGTCTTTCTGAGGCTGACTGAAGAAGATCTTTTAGTTTTTCCTGGTTTTTAGCTCTTATCTGGATAAACTGTTTCTACAGAAGCACAGAAGCGGAAGGGTCCCCAAAGACCAGTCCAACGCTTGCCCACGAAGAATACACAACTTCCGAAAGAAAGATCATACAAGTCCTGTTTAAAGACCTCCAGAGAGGGAGATTCCATCATCTTCCACCATCAATCTGCTCTTGCACTCAATAAGTTCTTCCTAATGTGGAATCTCTTTCTTGCCATTTGAATCCATTGGTTTGTGTCCTACTCTCTGGAGCACGCAAAACAAGCTGACTCCACCTTCTACATGACATCCCTTCAGATATCTGAAGATGGCTATCATACCACTTCTCAAACTTTTCCAAGTTAACATACCCAGTCCCCTAAACCACTCTTCACAGGGCATGGTTCCCAGGCCTTTTACCATTTTGATTGCCCTCTTCTGAACACATTCCAGCTTGTCAATATCCTTCTTGAACTGGACACAGTGTTCCAGATGAGGTCTGATCAAACCAGAATAGAGTGGTACTACAGTACTGCCTCTACTGATTTGGGCACTATACACAGTAAGCCCTCCATATCTGTGGATTCTGTATCCCTGGATTCAACTAATCACGGCTTGAAAATATTAAACAAGCAAACAAACAAACAACACTAAACCAAAAAGGAATCTTTGACTTTGCCATTTTATGTAAGATACACCATTTCACTACACTCTTGTACAAAATGAGACTTAAGCATCTGTGAATTTTTGTATCCAAGAGAGGTCCGGGAACTAAACCTTAGAGGATACCAAAGGCCAACTGTACTCCTGTTCATGCCGTCTAGAACTGCACTGACTTATTTGGCTGCCACATTACAATGTTGACTCATGCTTAGCTTGTGATGTACTAATCCCCACAGATCCTTTTTGCATGTAACTGCTGTCATGTCCTGCACTATGTATATATCGGTGCTGCTGTTACACATTTCCTCTTTTGAGGTTATTCTTCTGTACCTTTTTTTGGTTGCATTTTTTAAATATTTTCCTGTAAGCCACACTGATACTTTAACTGAAGTACCACAAAGAAATCTTAACAAAAATAAGTTACTACAAGGGATCGTTCTCATCTTTCACACAGACTACGCCTTTTCCAACTTAAAAATAAACACATACATAAGAATGCCCTAATCAGTGCATTGCTCATTTAAACTCCCTTCCCAAAGCAAGTAAGAACAGCATGACCCTGTTTGCTTGCTGAGTTCTCACTCATTGTTACAAGCACTTCACTCCCTCATGCACAGCAAAATCGGCATTCTTTTCCCTTTTACAACTTTTGGCACAAGACACCAAAGCTGAACTCTCCTTTGCTGCCTTGGGCAGCTGCCAGAACTCCACAACAAAAGGACATCCCCATTCAGTATCACCCCTCTCCATTTCATGGAATGCCATAAATTATTGCAATAAGTTAGAGCTTGTAAAATGGGACTTTTTTGAACTACAGTTCCCAGAATCCCCTTCCAGCCATAGTCCAATAAATTAATTCCTCCAAAAATGGCACAGGGCTATGCCATAAGCTGAGTGCACAGGGTGATGAGTTCTTGCATTTCTAGTCTACTACAGTTGCTAACGCCAATTCCAGGCAATAAGGAAAGGGTAGTTGGAAAATTAGCCCCTTTGAAATCTCAAGCTGTGGTCAAGCCAAGGGACTCACTACTTTAACAGAACATGTTTTCATGACTCTCCTCCCCAAGCAACATTAAATGAAAGCTCCAGATTTTAAGTCCAGTCCAGAGATGTGACTGACTGTGGTTATATAGGTTTCCATGTTAGGGTTACCTCCAAAATTTCAAAAAACGCACAGGGCCAGACTTAAAATATTAGGTCTCCAAATAGTCCAAATAGTCTACGTTAGGGATGGGACGAATCCAGAATTTTCCGAATACGAATTCTTGGAAGGTTCCGGGAAACCACAAATCTCATGAATCTTGAATCTTTCGAATCCTTTTTTAAAAAAGGGGTTTAAAAATTTTTGCAAGCGAAAGAAGGATAATCTTGGGCAAGGCACACTCTCTCAGCCTCAGCAAAAGCCTAGGCGAAGGCAAATCTCTCTCTGAAGAAATCTGGCCAGGACAATTGTCATAGTTTTGCCTCAGGTCTCCCCAGATTGAAAAATGACATGAAGGCCCCTTCTGCACAGGCAGGAAAATGTGGATTAATCCTGTGTAAACAGGGCCACATACTACAGTAGAGAGATAATCCAGGTCAAAACTGGATTTTCTTTGCACAGCTCCTTATGGTATCCTGAGGTTTATAATTTGATGATGCACCAGCATACTTTGGCAGAGAAGGCTGTGATACCTTGTAAAACTACAAACGCCAGAATTGTGTCTGAAAGAGCTTTGCAAGGGAGCTATGCAAAGGAATCTTTCCGCTGTCCTTGAAATCTCAAGCCTGTACCTTCCAGTCAAGTGCTGAAATTAAATATTAAATGTTCAATTTAAATATCTTAGAATACAACTCCAGATGTAATTTTTGAAATTGTTAGCAAAGGTCATTATTACTCCAAGGGAAAAATTCACCTACTCGCCATGTACCCTTGTGTCTCCCAGGTTTTCAAGCATCACAGCCTCCCAGATTTTCAGGCATCCTACTCTCCAACAAACTATTTGGTTGGTGGATTGGAAAGATTCAGTCTGCCTATTTTGATACAGGAATTCGGATTTGCGAATCTCAAATCCTTGCCCAGGATTCGAGGATTCGACTGGCCCATCCCTAGTCTATGTGATTGTGGGTGAGCTCTGAATCAGCCTGGAAAGGTCCTCAACTTTGGCCAAAGGGACTTCTGCCCCCTCTCAGGAAGAACACAGTCAAAATCACTTCTTACATGAGCAAAGAGAAAGGCCCATTATTGTTAAAAGGAGGGTTTTTTATAAATTGGGGTAACAACGATCCCCTAAAGCAGTGGTTCTCAACCTGTGGGTCCCCAGATGTTTTTGGACTTCAGCTCCCAGAAGCCCCAGCCACTATGGTCAATGCTCAGGGCTTCTGGGAGCTGAAGTCCAAAAACATCTGGGGACCCACAGGTAGAAAACCACTGCCCTAAAGCATAGAGTGCACGTGCAAGGACGTTTGGTTTCCCAGGACTAAAATTCTGATACATGGTTGATAATATAACTTTTGATTAACAATCAACACTGAACCCCTGAATCACATATATTTGCTCAGCGGTGAAATATAAGAAATATTGTTACAGACAGTGCTGGGAACCAACGATTGCCTTTGCCAATTAACGTCAATATAATCTTAAGAAGGACAAGGGGCTGACAGCAGGAACCTTTAAAGATGACTGGAATTCAAAATGGAAGAACTTTAGCTAAGCAAATGTAGAGAGACAGAGAGAGAGTCCCTTTAGCTTAGATATTTAAGCAGGCAATAGCCCTGTGAACTGAACTATCCAGGGCGCTGAATCTCTAGTAGCCTTGCAGAGTGGACCAGGGGAAAGCTGGCAAAGCACTATCTATTTTGTCTGTACGCTTCCACTGCTTACATCTAGATCCCATAAATATTAAGCAGCTGCCTCTCCTTGCTAGTCCAAACCTGCCCACTTCAGAGGTTTAAGCAGACACTGCAAACAAAATGGGTGGTGTTTCTAACCGTGTTGTTCTCCTCTCCACTTCCGGATTCAAGGCTGCAGCAGTTAACACCCTGAACCTGGAGTTAAGCCAGCAATGTTCTAGTCAGGGTTTGGAAAAGGTATTTTTCCCACAATCCCCCAGCCAGCCGTCATTCCAAAATAACTTTTCTGGAGCTTATGCTTCACTAGTCAGCTCTGACCAAGAGACACAAGTCACATGGGTCAAGGGATGTCTTTAGTTCAACAGGTTGGAGCACATCAATTAATCTCTAGAAAGATTCTTAGCTTCACCAGATTTTGCTATGGCGTTCCATCAAACATACGGCTCACTGCTTCAACTCTCCATGTCACAACTCATCTTGGGTAAGTTTATTGTTTCAAATAATGATATGACCTCTTTCAGGACACATTTCAGATTTCAACCATAGGTTTTTCACCAAATTTTAATTCTCAGACATCCCATGTAACAGGAGAGTCTCTTTACTGGTCACATTTTCAATAATACCCAGAACATTGACAAGCTGGGACATGTCCAGAGAAGAGCGATCCAACTGACCAAAAGTCTAGAAACCAAGCCTTATGAGGAATGGTCAACGGTGCTGGGTATGTTTAGCGTGGAGAAAAGAAGACTGAGGCCATTTCCACACTAAACTGTTATAGTGCTATTATTCCACTTTCCACATCCCATGGAATTCTGGGGTTTGTAGTTTACTGAGGCCAAAGAGCTCTCTGGCTAAGAATTCTAAAGGCCCCTCCCTGAACTGCAAACCCCAGGTTTTCATAGAATATTGAAAGTGGAATGATGGTACTATAACAGTGTAGTGTGGAAATGGCCTGAGAGGTGACATGGTAGCCGCGTTTAAATATCTGAAAAGATACCATGTAGAATATGGTGCAAGCTTGTTTTCTGTTGCTTCACAGGCTAGAACAGTGGTTCTCAACCTGTAGGTCCCCAGATGTGTGTGGACTTCAGCTCCCAGAAGCCCTGAGCATTGACCATAGTGGCTGGGGCTTCTGGGAGCTGAAGTCCACGAACATCTGGGGACCCACAGGTTGAGAACCACTGGGCTAGAACATCAACAAGTGGGTTCAAATTACAACGCAAGAGATTCCATGGAAACACTAGGAAGAATTTATTTACTGTAAGCTCTGTTCAACAGAGGAATAGACTGTGTTGGGGACGGCAGACTCACGTTCTCTGGAGTCTTTAAAAAGAGGTTGCATGTGCATAGTTGGGTATTCCTGCATGATCGAGGTTGCACTAGATGGTTCTCACCACCCTTCCACCTTTAAGATTCTATGATTCTATTCCCTCTGTTGCTTCCTGGAGATCCTTTTCTCCACAACTGTTAGTTCAGAAATTTAAAATCAAGAAACAGTATGGGAGCACAGGTACTCCCAAAGCCATACCTTGGCCAGTTCTGGTATACTGTGATATTTATCTGAGTTGCTTCATCTTTCTATGTAGTTAGCCACTGCAAATACCAATTTCTCTGAGGCGAGTTGCAGACCCATTGCTAATACTTAACCACTTGCCAAAAATAAAAAATACAAAAAAAAATAGAAAAAGAGAAAACACACATCCGTGTGGGCAGGCAAGCGGCAGTTGTGTTTGTATTTTGGCTTATTCAAATACTCATTGCTTAGAAACAAGATAGTGAACCAACAACCTTTATTCCATGACAGATTTAATTTGAGGGGGAAATTAAAACACACACACACACACACACACACACACACACACACAAATAAATACTCATGCTAAAATGGCTCTTCAAGCTGCCAACCCTATCAGGCACTTTTGTACAAAGGTGCCTTTTTAAAATTCTATCAACAAAACAACTT
Source organism: Iguana delicatissima (assembly GCA_948472985.1). Taxonomy (NCBI): domain Eukaryota; kingdom Metazoa; phylum Chordata; class Lepidosauria; order Squamata; family Iguanidae; genus Iguana; species Iguana delicatissima. The sequence continues at coordinate 3,427 of CAOKZL010002750.1, read as the reverse complement.
CGGGATCTGCAAGGCCATGTATTGAAATATTTTAGCCCTAAAGAGGAGTGCATTTATTCAGATGCCTCACCCAGGGAACTCAAAACCCCTCGTTCAGTCTTACAATCACAGTGTTGAAAGGGATCAGGGTCCAAACCAGGCCAAGGAAAGGAGAGGAAAAGGGGGTGGATCGGCGTGGTGGCCCTATACTTCCTCTCTCTTGCTCATCTCCTTCATTGGGTGTCATCGGGAGAGGGTTTGTGTGCTGAAGAATTGGACTGTGAGCTATCCCTAGCTTGCCAGGCACTGGCTGGTGGAGGAGGAGGAGGAGGAGGAGGAAGACCAGAGGCAGTATTTAAAAAGCTGTGTGGCCTGGAGCCACCGAGAGGGAAGGTTCTCAGGTTCTACACTACTCATCTTCAAATATCTGCAAGGGTATCATTTAGAAGATGGAACAAGTGTGATTTCTGCTCTTGTAAGGATAAGATGGATGGAATCAGTGGATTAGGACTGCAATACAAGAAAGGAGATCCTGACTAAACATGAGGAAGAACTTTTTGATGATACAAGCTGCTCAAATATGGAACAGAGTACCATGGAAGATGAGAACCAGTGTGGTCTAGTGGTCTGAGCACTAGACTATGACCCTGGAGACCAGGTTTTGATTCCCTGCTTGGACATGGAAACCACCACCACCAGCATCAACAACAACAATAAAAACCCTCACAATTTCCTTGTCTCCCTTTCACAGTAGGATCAATACCTCCTGTAGACCTAACCTCACTTCCCATTTCCTTGCTCAGCTTCACAAATGCATCTGTGGAGCCTTTCCAAGCCATTTGCCTCGTCTACACAGAAGGAGGCAAAGACAAAGTAGCATCTTGAAGGCTTTCCTCTTTTCCATTACCCCTACCATCAAAGAAGCACCAAAAGTTTGCATCTTTTAAGTATCTGAAGAGCCCACTGCCTTACACTGGAGTACTTAGAACTTAGTGGCATACTTTCCCACTGTCCTGATTATGTCCCAGTTTCTATCTCTTCCTCACACTTTCCCTCTTTGTCTTCCACTAAGCTCAGTTGCTGCAGGCCAAGTTCAAAATGCAGAAAATGTAGTTAACTGAGTGGAAGGAAGAGGAGAGGAAGGGCTATGTCTTGCCTTTCCTAAACTCTTTATATAAATCCCATTTCTGCTTAAAATAGCACTTCAGTGTGTTCTTCTGCATTAATTACATTCATCTACTTGTTGCCTGGCCACATCCTTCTGACCACACTGTGATGTAGCTTGGCCGCACGTGTCCCAGTTTTTATTTGTGAAATGTTGGAGTCCTAAGCTTTATCAGCAACTTCCACTGTGTGGAAAGCTTCTGCACACAATTGTGGATTCCTAGCAGAACCTTTAATGCCAACAGTAAGCAGATGACACCCAATAAAGTACAATCTCAACCACAGCTAATGTTTTCCAGGGTCCCAGTTAGGGAAGGAAAGGACCTTTTTTTACCTCTTCTTTTTTCCTTTGGGGAGGAAAAAAAATAACCTTCCATATACAATGGGAGTTTCAGTTTAGGTTAAAATTCAGAGGAACCTTCAGTATAAAGATGAACTTTTGCAGACCAGGAATGCTTCTAATTTGGAACAGAGTTTGGAGAAGTTATTTTGCCTTGCAGCTTTCAGGATCCCTCAGCCAGCATGGTTAGTGGTACACTTATTATTATTATGCAGTACACTTATTATTAACCTTACTCCTACCCCTAAGAACAGGGAGTCCAAGAAAGTACTGGGTTCAGTGGGTTCTAAACTTTGGTCCTCCAGCTGGTTTTGGACTTCATCTCCCAGAATTTCTGGCTATTGGCCAACCTGGCCAGGGCTTCTGGGAGACAAAGTCTAAAACACATGGAAGACCAAATTTTGGGATCCACCGGGACACATACAGGTCCAAGTAAGTGCTAAGAAAGTAATGACGTAGATGCAGAGTTTTCGAAAGTTATCTTTTTGGACTACAACATTCAGAATCCTCTAATCAGCATGGCTACGGCCCATGTTGGCTGGGAGATGTAATCTGAGATGGGAGCTTTTCTGTCTCTAATTTGAAAGGATGCACATTTTATTGGGTGAAAGGGAGTACATGGTCAACATTCCAAACATAAAAACAATTTCAGCGCTATCATTCTACAAAAATTACACAGCACTTTTCTTTTAAAGTATCTCAAGCACTTATCTTGCATTATCTTCCAACTTCATCTCAGCAACTCTCACACAACAACCAGTATGGTAAGGCAGTGTCATTATCTCTACGCATTTTGCTGGTGGCGACGGTTTTTCACTGTTAAAGTGTTCCTGGATTTTCACACCTGTAATTTTAGTTTTTTACCTGCTAATTCTTATTATTATCGGCATTTTAAAATTTTCTGTAATTGGTCTTTCACAATTCACTGGGAGCTGCCATAGGAACTGCCATTCTTACAGCTGGCCTATATGGGTTTTAAAAGGTCCACCGAGTTTGCTAGAAACAGCTGGGGTGGGGAAGGGACGGAAGATTCTAATTCATCTCACCATTCGCTCTCTCCGTCTGCCTCCACTGTGCAAACCATCATCGCTTCAGCATTTTGCCTTCCCCCCAGAACAGCCCTGACCAAAGATGGTCTTCTCCAGACGTATCTGACTACAGTTCCTACCATCATCCAATCAGCCAGTGGCCATGCTGACTAGAGGTGCTGGGAGTCGGAACCCAATACATCCAGAGGAGTCTTGGTTGGAGAAGGGTGACTTAGAGCATGGAAGAGAGCCAACCATTTATTTATGGACAAAGGAAAAGCAACCTTCTCAGAGACACTGGCCGAGTGGGAGCAAATTTGGCATCTCCTCATGGAGAGGCTGGTATCTAAAGCAAGGATTTGCTTCCTCTCACACATTTCGGAGACTGCCTGCTTACACTAAGGTTTCTCTCACACTACACACTCATAGCACTTTGATCTCATACCCTCCAACCTTCCACAGAAGAAAACCTGGACATGCGTGGCCAAAGTGACACTTGAGCGTGCTCAAGATGGTAGATGTTGTTAATGCGGAAGAACAGACAAGTTAAGAAAAGCTGGAGCAGTGTGCTTTTGCCTCGGCCTACCGGGAAGAGCAAGATTCTGCTCCCTCTTCTCCTCTCAACCTGCTGAGCTGAGTACAAACTACTTTTGCACTTTGAGCTCAGTTTGCAGGAATCGAAGGAAGGAAGCTCAGGACAAAAGGAGAATGCGGGAGGAGGAGAGAGAAATTGAGACGTTTGAAATACAGCTGAAAAACAAGGATTACTGTAATCAGAACTGTCCCTGTAAATCTGGACAGTTGGAATATATGTGATCCAACTTTAACTGCCATGGCTGCATCCTAAGGAATCCTGGGATTTTTAATTTGCTGAGGCACTACAGCCATCTGACAGAGAATTCTAAATTCTAAACTA